>PVHY01029803.1:0-13940 GCA_004024945.1 Uropsilus gracilis
GGGGCGGGGCTTTGCCCAGGTACTTGGACGGGCATGCGCAGAGGCGCCCCACGTTCCCTTCCCGAGGCCTGGATTAGAGAGGCTCGAGGGAACTTCCTTGATGAACGGGTAGGAGACCCCTTCTCCTTCTCTCCCACCTGTTAATACGGAGAACGCTAGGTTGTAAAGGGCCTTCTTGTGCCCCGAGGCCTCACAATTCTTGGAGCAAGATATAATTTGGGTTTCCCTTCTCCAGCGAAGGTATTTGAGACTCGCGAGATGACAAGGCGTGAATTCTGGCAGCTCATCAGAGGCACCTGGGAACTCGGGGCTGCAGCCCCTGAGCTGCCACGGCTCACTTGCCACACAGGGGTGGCCTGTGCGGATTCTGGCTCTCTTGAGGCGGTCGTGATTTCCAGGAAGGTAACAGTTTGCCGCATAGGAGGCTTTTCTGGCCTGATTCTGGGTTCGGAATATTTTGGATTCATGGATCTTCTGCCGTATAGTTTGGGGATCGGGTTCTCCTTTCTGGACACTGGTCTCTCTTAGATTATGGGACCCTCCTCAAGAGGGGGCATTTTGGTCCTGACAAGGTCAGGACGTTCCATCCATTTCCTAGAACTGTCTGCTCCCTTGTCATGACCAGAGCATGGAGGCCTGTGCTGAGTCCCAGGAGCAGCGCACACACGCAGAGCTGCTGGGTCTCCTCCCTGACTCACAATACAGTCAAAGAAGGTGATCTCAGACTCCAGTCACCCCTGTTTAATCGTTGTTGGGGAAGAATGGGGTGAAGACCTGAGGTGTACACCTCAGGGGTGCAGGGGTGAAAGAATTCACCAGAGACAGAGTGGCAAACAGAAAAGGCAGATTTATTTAAATCTGCTGCTGTGAAGAGCAATGGGCAAGGTCGGAGAGGTCTGCCACCTGGGGTAGGGGGGAGAGAGAGAGAATGTTTTCCTTACCCATAAACAGGTTTCCCCAATTCTTCCTAGAACAACACTCAGAATAAAGTTCTCTTATACAAGAAAAATCTGTTATAAGCATCCTCATTTAATGTTCCAGGTTTTTGGTTTTGTTTTGAGACTAGGTCTCGCTATTTTTGCCCATGGAACTGCAGGTTCTTGTTGCCTGGGGTACCACAGACGCAAGCAATCCCCAGCCTCAACTTCCCAGGTAGCTGGGATTACAGGCATGCACCACCACGCCCAGCTATTTTTTGGGACTAGGTCTCGCTGTGTTGCCCCGAGCGGGACTCGAACCGCGATCCCTAGCCCCAGCCACTTCATAGGCTGAAGCTAACAGGCACGAGCCACCGTACCCGGCTAATGTTCCAGTTCTTAAACACATGGAAATTCCTGCTGGAATCATGTGAAAAGTGGCTCATCGCTGAAGAGGTCTGAGAGATAAGTAAAATATGAAAATCTTTCCATGCCTCAGGAAGGTGACAGCACCAGTTATGTTCAGGTCAGCATAGAGCTATGTAGCCTTGTCCTGTGAAAATGGATTTGTAAACTTAGGCAAGAACACTCAGTGGGGGCAGAGACTTCCAGGAAAGTGGGTTATTCGGACACAGGCATGTTGGCTGACTGAGAGCTGAGCTTCTCATTGGCTGACTGAAAGCTGAGATTCTCATTGGCTGACTGAGAGCTGAGATTCTCCTGGTTGAATGTGGTATTATTTTCAGGCTCTGCATCCAGCATTTCTTTGTATCGACGTTTGAAGAAACCAAGCTACAAGGGGAAGGAAATCAAAAAAGCTGGGTAAGAGGACAGGGAAGAAAGCTGAGAGTAGGAAGTGGCTGAGAGAGAAGGGGACTAAGCCAATTATATTTGTGTGCTAGACTCTTATGTTACAGCAGCTCTCGTGGAGTATTTACTCTGCTGCTCAGATACTGAGTCAAGTGGGCTTGCACACATATCTTGGCCTTATTTCTGTCTCACTTAAGTCACTCTGTGATGTATATGGTCACAGATTTTATTTTTAAAAAGAGGAAACAGAGAGGTTGAGAAACTTGCCTAATATTAAGCCATAAGGTAGAGCCAAAATGTACACCCAGAGGTCCACTCCATAGTTTGAGTTCTTCCCACTATTCTATCCTGTCTGTGGACAGCTTGGGCTGGAGGCCGTTGGTGTCAGAAGTGGGATGAACACGCTCACCTTGTACAGCACAGCTGTGATGACAGCCAGCAGCAGCAGTCCTCCCACAGAGCTGCCCACGATGAGGGGGATGGGGTCATAGATCTCATACTCTTCCAGCACCATCTCCACCTGAAGTCGAGGTGGCCCATCAGAAAGCAGGCCTCGTGCTGTCCCAGACTCCCCCAGGCGCCCCAGTCTTTACCTCCATCCCATCCTCCCACAAGCCCTATTCCAAGAGCTACAGACACCCTACCCGGGGACCTTTCTTCATACCACCCCCCGCCACCCCACTATGCGGGGGAGCCCGAGCATCACGGGTTTGGCATCAGGCGCCTCCCACCTGTGCGGCCACAGCCGGCCACGCAGTCCCTACCTGGGCTCTCAGAAATGCCTCCTGTCCTGGAAACTGGGAATACGTGGATGTGTCGAATAGGATCTCAGCCGCACTCACCACCTGTAGCTTCTTCTGCATTGTCTGCAAGGGAGAGGGCAGAGCTGGGCGCCGGCCCCGGGGAGGGCTCAGCGTTGGAGAACTGTCCTGGCTGGAGGACGGGCACGGGCACTTCGGGCGCCACCTGAAATGGGGGAGGGGCTCTGCTGCTGGGCTACACACCTGGCTGACCCAGCTGAAGCTAAGGTTGCCCGTCAGGACGAAGTCAAGCTCCTCCTGGATGCCGAAGGAGGGGATGTCGCAGCGGAACCTCAGGCAGTCAGCGACGGAGCAGTCCTGCGCACAGAGGAATAAAGCTGAGGAGGGTCTTAACTTGGCGAGCAATAGGTAAAGATGAAGTCTGTTAGATTTGGGGTGGGGAATACATGAACAATTACGGGGTATATGCAGGCTCTGCAGCTTAGCAGGGCATTTCCCTGCTTCCCCAAGCTACAATAATGGGGGGCCAGGCCTTTCTCACCACCACAGGACTCCTTGAAATCTGAGTCAGGAAATCTGGGCCAGAATACTGGGGAGGTTTCATCTCTGATAAGCAAGGGAGACTCTAGCGAGAGAGAAAGAGAATGACCAACGTTTCACGGGGAGGAGAGTGTGAGGCACTGTAGGACCAGACCTTGAGTGAGAACAGGTACCTGGGCAGGGGCCGCCAAGGTCACGCTCCACACAAGTGCGCCCTTCAGCTGGGCGGGCACCCAGAAGTTAACGCTGACAGCCAGATCTCGCTGACTCAGGTTATTCACCTGTGGAAAATGGAGACTTAGCTCACACCATCACGTGGTCCCCGGGGGATCCCCGATCCGCTTCTTTCCTGGCACCAGCCCTTGGTTCCTCCCCACCCCTCCCAGGGGAGCAGACGTGGCTATCTCTGGCCTCTCACGCGATATCGATGCTCGGCTACTTTCCTGCTCTTCTTATCAGAAGTTGAAAAGTTGAAGTACTTGGTGGATTCTTCTTGGCTGGAGAGAAAAGGCTTGTTTGTGAAAAATAGCACTGGGACCATCCTCGGTTGTGCTCAGCCTGAGGCTGCAGGCTCTGTTGGGCCCTGCAGGTGGCATTCTCCACTGGGTCTGCAGCCCCAGCCTCAGCTCTGGTACACCCCTCTCCTTTGCCTGGTTGCCCAGAACCGCTTGCTCGTCCCCTGGATTCCTGCTTTTTTTTTTTTTTTTGAGGCTAGGTCTCACTATTTTTGCCCATGGAACTGCAGGCTCATGTTGCCCCGGGTACCACAGACTCAAGCAATCTCCAGCCTCAGCTTCCCAGGTAGCTGGGATTGGGATTACAGGTGTGCGCCAACACATCCAGCTATTTTTTTGGGATTAGGTCTTGCTATGTGCCCTCAGCAGGACTCAAACTGTGATCCCTGGCCCCAGCCATGGTTTCCTAGGCTGCCGCTTATAGGCATATGCCCCCGATTCCTGCTAACAGGCATGCCCGGCCAGATTCCTGCTTTTTTATCGCCCCTGACCTGTTCAAATTCTTCTGCTTGGAGTGCCCTTACCCACAGGGTTTTGGAATTGTTCACTTAAAGACCCCACTTCATCATCATCTGTGGTATCATTGTAGCATTTCTCCACAGGAGAAAGGCATTCATTGTCTTCTCCAGTAGGTAGGTGCTCACACTCGTTTCTTTTTTTTTGAGACTAGGTCTCACTATATTGCCCGGGGTAGTTCCGATCCTGCTGACTCAATTGATCCCTAGCCTCAGCTTCCCAGGTAGCTGGGATTACAGGCACCTGCCACTGCACCTGGCTGCTTTTTCGAGACCAGGTCTCGCTATGTTGCCTGGGGTAGTCTTGAACCTGAGAACTCAAGTGATCTCTGGCCTAGAACTCAAGTGATCTCTGGTCTCTTGCCTCCCATGCTTGGATTACAGGCACATGCCACCACAGCCGGAGACCCATTGCTATTTAGAGCAAGCTTCAGGGCACTCAAGGAGATGATGGCAGGACCGCTAGAGAAGTGAATGTGAGCCCTTTTGTGATGGGAACTAGGAAAATATTTGAGGGGCACTGGGACACTTAAGTAAATGTAAAGGTTTATGGTGCATGAACTCATGGAGTGTACATAAATGTTCCAGCCGCAGAGGCTCTCGAAACATACATGCATCCGTGCATCCACTTACCCACCTACCCACCTACCTTCCTTCAGTAAACATTTTCTCTGCACCAGGTTGTCTGTCTGGTTCTGGAGAGTTGACACAATATTTGCCTTCCTCGTGTGTAACACTCAAGGTCTCAGAGGAATCAAACAAACAAGTGTGTTTCACCAGCACCTTGGCGCACCAATGCCAGGCAAGCCACATAGAAATTCCATGGGTCCCCATGGTTTTCCCACAGATGTGACTCGCTGGCTGAGGAGCGCGGCTGCTTCCTAACATCAGCCAAGCTGCTTAACCTCTCTGGTGCCCTCTAGTCTTCTTCCTCTTTAAAAGGACATGCTTGGCCAGGCATGGTGGCACATGCCTATAAGTAACAGCCTATGGAGCACAGCTGGGACTGGGGATCATGGTTCAAATTCCCCTTGGGGCAACATAGTGAGACCTGGGTCCAAAAAAATAGCTGGGCGTGGTGGTGCACGCCTGTAATCCCAGCTACCTGGGAAGCTGAGGCTGGTGATTGCTCGAGTCCGTGGTACACCGGGCAATGTGAGCCTGTGGTTCTACAGGCAAAAATAGCGAGACCTAGTCTCAAGAGGCCTGGGATCACTTGAGTTTGCAGGTTTGAGACTACCCCGGGCAACATAGTGAGACCTAGTCTCGAAAAAGCAGCCAGGCACCATGGCGGGTGCCTGTAATCCCAGCTACCTGGAAGTCTGAGGCTGGGGATCACTTGAGTCTGTGGTGCCCTGGGCAACTTGAGTCTGTGGTACCCTGGGCAACATAGCGAGACCTAGTCTCCAAAAGAGAGGACATGCTAATATTGGTGTCTGCCTCTCACAGAGCGGTAGTAAGATCTGGAGCTGCGCCTGGCACATTATGGAGCCCTCTGTAAATGTTTCAGTTCCTCCCTCCCTTTGTCCACTATGCTCAGCTTCCTCACCCAGCCCTTCCCCTCTGCTTCAGCTTTCTCACCTCAAAACTGTCCAGTTTCTCTTTTCAAGTTTGAGAAAACAACTTACTGCTGCAGTCCCAGGAGAGACACGCAGTCTGGCTGTGGGCACAGCACCGCTGACTTGGTCCCCAGTTCTGTCACTTACTGTCCAAACGCCGGGGGCAAGATTGTTAGGCTCTTGATTTCATTGTTGATCAAAAGGGGGAGACAATGTGTCACAGAGATTGCAGGTGCCAGTAGAATTATTTAGTGGGCATAAATGCATGGAAAATATTCGGAATAATGTCTGACCTTCATAAGCACCTGTAGGCGATGTGTAGGTTCCCCCCTTTCATTCCCCTAAAGCTTCTTCTTCTTCTTTTTTTTTTTTTTTTGAGACTAGGTCTCACTGTTTTTGCCCATGGTAGAACCGCAGGCTCATGTTGCCCAGGGTACCATAGACTCAAGCAATCCCCAGCCTCAGCTTCCCAGGTAGCTGGGATTACAGGCATGTGCCACCACACCCAGCTATTTTTTTTGGAACTAGGTCTCGCTACAGGTCCCAGGCGGGACTCGAACCACGATTCCTAGCCCCGGCCGCTTCATAGGCTGAAGTTTACAGGCACGAGCCACCGTGTCTGGCCCCTAAAGCTTCTTATGTCATTTTCTGTGGAGTTTAGTCAAGGTATGTGGACCTCTTGGTCTTCATTCAACCTGGCCTTCCTGCCCCTCCACCCACCTCAGGAGCCAGAGCAGCAGCCTTGGCCTTGGGTGCTGAAAGGCCTTCCCAGTGCTGTCACCTCCCTCCTCTCCTTTATGCTCCGTGACAGCCTGGCCTTCCCCTCCGCCATGAGCAGATCCTGTTGGGCACGAGCTCCCCACTTGGAGTGCTCAGAAAAGCCCCGCTCAGCCGGGCATGGTGGCTCGTGCCTGTAAGCTTCAGCCTGTGAAGCGGCCGGGGTTACGGATCGCGGTTTGAGTCCTGCCTGGGGCCCATAGCGAGACCTAGTTCCAAAAAAAATATCACTGGGTGTGGTGGCGCGTGCCTGTAATCCCAGCTACCTGGGAAGCTGAGGTTGGGGATTGCTTGAGTCTGTGGTACCCCGGGCAACGAGAGCCTGCGGTGCCACAGGCAAAAATAGCGAGACCTAGTCTCAAAAAAAAAAAAAAAAGAAAGAAAGAAAAGAATAGCTCAGCTCAGTCTTGTAGCTTTGCTTCAGCCCCAGCTTCGTGTTTGGCACTAAGGCTGGCTTGGCCTGAAGGAAGTTGTGTCTTGGAGAGAGAGGAGAGGGTACACAGCGGTGGCAGATGGGTGTGTGTCCCACCCGCATGCCATTTGTCGGAGAAGCAGCCAGAATTATGGTATTTGGTGTCATGGGCTAAGTATATGCCAGGTCACCACACTCGTGTCCTCAGCCACAGGAGGAATCAGAGGCCCTCGCTTAGGTACCCATCCCCCCACGAGTGGGCTGGGCTGAGGGCAGGACTAGTTTAGGGGAAGGCTTAGAGGAGGAGGCTGGGCACTAAGTACCTGCTGATCACCAAGTAGATGGCATATTTCACTGGGATCTCCAGCTGGAAGGTGGTCTTGCTGCTGACAGGCTTATTATTCTCACTGGAGAAAGGGAACGGAGGAGCCCAGTTGGGGAGGAATCCAGAGTTGTCTCCAGCCGGGGCACCAGACTAGAGGGTGTGGACACGTGACCCCTCCCACCCACCCCCACCCCCCTCACCTGCTTGCATTCGCCCTCAGGTGCAGCTTGTTCCCCAGGTCGGCCTTGTAGGAAACATCAAGTGTGACTATGAAGGTGGCCTGAGAGAAGAAAGAATGGGGACAGGGAAGGTTGCCGGGCTGTGAGCCAAGGGAACGGGACAAGGAAGAAGGGTGATGAAGGTTTGGGGGGAAGCGCTGACCTTAGCGCCCCCTCGGAAGATGGGGTGGTTGATGCTACAGCTGCTGGTCCTCAGGCCCGCCTTGGCTGTGGGCTCCGCCTCGCAGGCCACACGCAGCGGCCGTTGGCCGGGTGGCTTCCAGAGAAGGAATTTTGTTAAGTTACGCTCCTGCACGCAGGGGCTTGGGGTGGACGAGTGGTGGCGCTGCCGAGCAGCAGGGGGAAGGGTCCTGGAAAAACTGGCTCATGAAACAAAGGCTCCAAACGTTAAAATAAAGTCCAACTGAGCTAGAGACTTCAATGTGGACGGCAAAACCTTTTTTAGGAGATGGTACAGGGGACACCCTTCATGCCTGAGGGAAGGTCGTATTATTTCTTAAACAAGACAGCCCCCCACGCCCCCCCATCTCCCCCCACCCCCGCCCATGGAAGCACTGCAGGCAAAGGAAAAGACTGATACTCAGATCAACCACATCGACCTTTAGAAATTTTTCAAAATAGACACTTCTGTAGAGGCAGAAAAGATAAGCCACAAGGATTGGAAAAGCTATTTGAGCAGATGTGACTGGTAAAAGACTAATAACCATATTATGCAAAAAACCTTTTATAACCCAGTAAGAAAAAGATGGACATTTCAACAAAGAACTGAAAAAAAAAAAAACTTGGAAGTTATTTCCCAAAAGAAGAAATGCAAATGACTGGGACAAATACAAAATTGCTCAATCTTATTAGAGAAGTTCAAATTAAAAGTACAAGGAAATATTTTTACCCACTAGCTTGACAAAAATTAAGAAGTCTGACAATGCTAAATGCTATGATTTACTTTTTAAAATATAATTTAAAAAATTTTTGTGGGAAAACAAGTTACATAGATAGGTATACATATTACAATACCATAATTACAAAGTTATAACCATGCAAAATAATATATTATTTACTGATGTGTGATTTAAAAGTTTCAAATACCACTGGCATGGCAAACATCAGATCCAGTGTACTAATAATTATTTCTGGGAATGTATAATGGGGAATAGGATAGAAGAGATATCCACAGAGGATGTCAACTATCTCTGTGATGGTTGTTCTTTTTTTTTAAATTTAATTTACAAATTTTTTGAATTTGCATATATATGTATATGTATATTTATATTATATTATTGCATTATTGTGTACCCCGGGGCTTTCCCACTTCACTAACACCTGTTAACCATCCTGATCTTTTGTGCTCTTCACCTCCCCCAGCTTCTTCCCCCTCCTCCTCTCTCACTCCATTGTTCAGTCCTATTGGTTGTTTTTATTTTTTCTTATTCATTTGTTTGTTTTCCCCTACATCCATCAGATAAATGAGACCATCCTGTACTTCTCTGATTTACTTTTGGACCTGAATGCTAACTACATAGCTACTTGCTTCAGTTTCTTCATGAAACTATACATATGCTCTATGCATCACTCTGTTTAACCATCCTGGAAGAATTAAAGGGAACTTGTCATAACCCAGGGCAAGGAACTGGAGCCAGCCAGTCAGCCAGCCAGCTGGAATCCCAGGGAGTGGATTACCTGGATTCCTACCACTCGTCGGTAGGACAGCCCTGCTGGGTAGTACAAGTTGACCATGGTTCCATAGGAGTCCTCGCCCTCATTCCTCAGAGTCACTGTCACATTGAACTCCAGGGAGCTCCCCACCACCAGAGTCTGCAGACTGGGGAGGGAGGACAAGACTGGAGAGTGACTTCACATGGGCTGGAATTGGATCAAGGGCAGGGCAGGTGCGTGGGCTCCTAGGTTATGGGCTGATCACGTGCTTATCAAAGTCATTTCCTTGGTGGAAGAGTCACAAGGGGAACACAAGCACCTCTCATCCTATGAGGAAGGGGGCACCCACATGCCTGGGGGTCTGGGTGTGACAGGAGAGAGTGCTTACCCAGAATTGCTGAGGCTGACACTCAGGTCTCCTTCACAGAGGCGGTCTTGCCCACAGTTCTTCTCAAAGGGGAACTGCAGGAAAACAGTATCCTCTTTCCATCCTGTGGTTTTTTTTATTTTATTTTTTTTTTGAGACTAGGTCTCCCTATTTTTGCCTGTGGAACCGCAGGCTCATGTTGCCCAGGGTACCACGAACTCAAGCAATTCCCAGCCTCAGCTTCCCAGGTAGCTGGGATTATAGGCGCATGCCACTAGGTCTCTCTATGTTGTCCTGGGCAGGACTCAAACTGAGATCCCCTGTTCCATCCGTGCTTCCTAGGCTGCCGCTTACAGGCATGCACCGCAGTGCCTGGGTCCCTTAAAACCCCCCCCTTTTTTTTGAGACTAGGTCTCGCTATTTTTGCCTGTGGAACTACAGGCTCACATTGCCCAGGGTACCACAGACTCAAGTAATCCCCAGCCTCAGTTTCCCAGGTAGCTGGGATTACAGGCGTGCGCCACCATGCCCAGCTATTTTTTTGGAACTAGGTCTCGCTATGTTGCCCCAGGGGAGACTTGAACCGTGATCCCCAGTCCCAGCCAAACTCCATAGGCTGTCGTTTATAGGCACACACCACTGTGCTCGGCTTCCAACCCATGTCTTAATCCTTCCCTGTCCCCTTGTTAGGGACACTCATCAACATTATAACTGAGCACTCACCCTACCCCCCCACACTCTGCTAGACACTGCTAAGGAGTGGGATGCTGGGGAGCGGCAGCCAGGGCATAAGACAAAGAGGAGACAAGAGCTAGGCTTCCAGGAGCGTAGCATTGAGTCAGAGCCAACTCAGACTGACACAAATGTTCCAATATTATTGTCAGTAATGGGAGAGCTTCTGGGCTGGTTGGGGGGTTAGGAGAGGTGGAGACCAGAGGTGAATCAGTCATGGTTCTTGCATTCAGGGAACCTGGAATTCCGAGAAAGCCTCAGGAGATGCAGGTTGCCATGGTTCCTCACTTGATACCGGGAAGGTATCGCCATGACATGATAGGAGGCCAGAGAAGTGACAGATGCTGGGTACACTTTTCAAAAGAAAGGGGGTTAGGATGGGCTTTGGGGGAGGAGAGGTCTGTGAGGTGGAGAGAAGGAAGTGTCTTCCAAATGAGAGATGCAACATGGTGAAAGACCGAGGGGTAGGAACATGGGAAGCAGAATGAGCCAAAGCGTTTCGTTTGGAGTCAAGCGGATAACCAGTAGGGATGTGTGTGGGGGTGGGGACAAGATAAGCTCCCTTCGTAACTGGTGGAAGCTTTTCGGGTTTGGTGTGGTTGGAGCGCAGTGCGGAGCCACTGTGGGTTCCCAGCACGTGGAGATACCGTGGAAGTCAGCGCACGAGGGCTTCACGGGAAAACTCACAGAAGCGGTGAAGATGTCCTGTGAGCCCACAGCCAGCACAGGGCGAATGTCCTGCGATGAGGGGATGGGCTCGCCCGTCAGGGAGAAGTTGAGGCGCAGGATGATGGGGCTCACCATGTCTTCAACGCAGTCCTAAGGGAGCATGGGATGCCAAGAGCCCACGGTCCTTCCCTTAATCTTCATCACCGGCCTTCCTCCCACACCCAGCCCCCAGCACACCCTGGCCAGCTGTGCAGCAAGGTGCTCTGGCCCCAGCTTTCCTCTCCCCAGGCCAGTCTGCCCACCCTTCCCACCTCACTCTGGGTGCAGGGATGCCAGCGGCTCCTCCTTCCTCTCCTCTCCCTTTTCTAGAAGCCACAGTCCTTACTGGTAAGAGCAGCTCCATGGTTTCACAGTGTTCCCCCAGCTCCAGGGTTCTCCTTCGTGTCAAAGTCCTTTCCCTGGTTTCATTAAAAATAGCACGAGAAACCCTGCGGCCTGGGTCCAAGGCCAGGTCATACGTGACAGAGCTTTGGACATCACCTGAAGTCAAAGAGGGGGTGGGAAATGGGAAACCAGAGAACTTGGACTGTTCCATTTTCTTCTGTTCCTGCAACAAAGGGCTGCTGAGCATTTCCTGTGACCACACACTGAACCAGGTGCTGGTGATACAAGTGGAAAAGACAGAGCTGTGGTTCCTGCCCCCGGGGAGCTCCCAGTCTGGGCAGGGGACAGCCCACAGGACAAAGTGTCACCTCGAGATGGGCAAGAGCGCGGGATCTCAATGGTGCCAAGGTGGGCTGGCTAACCTGGACCTGGGGCCCTCAGGTGCCTTTCTGGGGGAGCTCAACCTGGAGCATAAGCTGGAATCTGGTGACAAGTGGTGAGAACACCCAGACTATGGGGACAGGGCAGAGACCAGAAGGGAGAGAGAGGCTGACATGTATGGAGTAGGGGGCATGGAGTGGGCCAGATCAGCAAGGCCTTGAAGGGAAGGAATTGGGGATTTTCAGAAATGCAAGGGGAAGGAGACCGATGGGTGCTACATGGGGAGGTGACCAGGTTTGCATTCTAGGGCCAGCAGCTCTGGGGGGTGTCAGCACATGAGGACAGTCCCCTGTCTGGGTCAGAGAAGTGGTGGCCACCCAGAGGGCAGGGGCTGGGTGTGGAGATGGGGTGCAGACTCTGGTGGGTCTTGGATCCAGAGCTTCCGGGCCTGGGTGTAGGGGGAGAGGGGACCAGGATACGAGGTGGAGGGGAGTCTTGATTTGTGGGCCCTTTCTGTCCTGACTGCCCCTAGGGAGTGAGGACAGCAGGGACCTGGGAGGACGCTCACCCAGCTGGTCCGCTGAAGTTTTGTGGATAGTGAGACAGACAGTGGCGGCCCCAGCCCTCAGGGTGGTGGATGCCTCTTCCCAGCACAGGTACACAGACTTTGCCACCTCCAGGGGCCAGAATGTCATGGCCACCCCCACCTTCAGCACCGGCAGGCTCCTGGGGGTGGATGCAGGGGTGAGGGCCCGACCCTGGCTTAGGGAACCCCCGGTGGTGTGTGTGGCACATGGGGAGTTGTTACCTGAGCAGCAGCGCGTGCCCCCGGGCCCCCACGGCCAGGTCCAGCAGCCCATCCTGGGTGAGGTCCTGGCCACCGCTCAGCGACTGCCCGAAATACTGGAGCCCCAGGGAGAGCTGGGAGCCTGCGACCCGCTGCCGGAGAGGGAAGGAGATGTGGAGGTCAGGAGGGCAACTGCAGGGCTCGAGAGGAGATTTGAGGAGAAGATGGTGGTGGAAGTGGGTCTGGAGAAATCCAAGGGAGAGGCTTGGGGGAAAGGAAGTAGCCGTGAGGGCTGCAGGCTTCCCAGACAGAAGGGAGCGCCTGCGGTTCAGTTTACCACGAGTAGTGAAAGTAAACGCGCAATAAGACCAGAACAGACTCACGTCTTTGTCATTTGTCATTGCAAATATGTCATTCAAACATATTTGATGAATGCTTAGTGCGCCTGCTGAGGTCTGTGGAGCTCGCTTATCATTGCCTGTTTTTGTTTTTTTTTTGAGACTAGGTCTCGCTATTTTGCCCGGGGAACCGCAGGCTCACGTTGCCCGGGGTACCACAGACTCAAGCAATCCCCAGCCTCAGCTTCCCAGTAGCTGGGATTACAGGTGCGCACCACCACGCCCAGCTATTTTTTTGGGACTAGGTCTCACTACTTGGACCCAGCAGGACTTGAACGGCGATCCCTGGCCCCAGCCGTGGCCTCCTGGGCTGCCGCTTATAGGCATGCGCCACCATGCCCGGCCTTTTATCATTGCATGTTTTGTGGAACGAAATGAAATCGGTTCCCAGCTAACTGGTGACTGTGCATCGAACCTGGGGCCTACGAGCTGCTCCTAACCGTGACTCTGCCGGCCACAGACTGAAGTCTGTTTGGAGCCAAAGGAGAGAAGAGAGATAGTTGTGCTCAGCTGGGTCTGGAGAGATTCAGGGAAATCATGGAGAGGAGGAGAGTGTAGGAGGCGGTGGCGGGGGAATCTGAGCAATGAGACAGGACAGGGAACCGGAGCAGATGCTGTGAGGGGCCTCACCTGGCTGTGGGTGGGGCTGATGCCCTTTCCTGAGGCTCCATGAAACAGATAGACAGCACCCTGGTTCTCCTCCTCTCCCGGGGCCCCGATGGCCACATCCATCAGCTTGTCCCCGTTCACATCCCCCAGCACCGTCAGGGCAGCCCCAAAGCGGGCCCAGGGGTGGCCCTGCTCCCCACGGAGGACAGACACACACTGCCAGCTGGCCCTCTGCAGAACAAAACCAGTGCCAGGCTCAACCTGGGCGACCCCTCTCCACATACCCAGCCCCCACCCAGCCCAGACCCATCAGCCACTCACCCCCTGGGGCAAGGGGCACACGGACACCTGGCCTCCCCAGGCCTGTTCATAGTAATGCGGGGCCCCGATGAGGACCAGGTCCGTGCTTCCGTCTCTGTCCACGTCCACCGAGCACAGGGAGGCCCCAAAGTAGGAGCCGATCTGAAGGGCAGAGCTGAAGTCATGCTGCTGCCCCTGCCAGAGCTACCCCCAGGGCAGACCCCCCGCCCCCCCCATCTCTCTTCACCTCCTCCCTGTCTGCCCCCGGAGGCCCTGCCCGGTCTCAGGCT
>PVHY01029804.1:0-13586 GCA_004024945.1 Uropsilus gracilis
AATATGGACTAGAGTGAAATAAACTAATAGTATTTGAGTCCCTTTTTTTCTGTAATGTGCAAAGCTATTTTTTCAGGAATATTGGATGGAGGAAGTTTTGTTTAAATTCTTATTCTACCTGACCCAGAACTGAATAACCTTGATGAGAATAGTGTGAAATGAAATCATAAAGGTAGAGGGTGTAGCAGGGATAGTGATAGGATCATATTGAAACAGGTACATAGGGGTGTTCTCACTAGTCAAAATGACAGTCCCCAAAAGAGAATGGGAATACAGAACATGGAGTAACACAGGCTCTTTTATGTCTGGTGGGGGGAAAATCTTTGAGATTACAATGTTGTGAAATTTATATATAAATAAATTTTTAAAAAAAGGTAACATGGAAACAGAGTGCTGGTGGCTCATAATGGTTTCGGGAGCACTGACTTAATGCTATTTACCTGATCACTAACATTCCAACTCTTTGGGGGTTATTGGCTCACACCACCAACAAACAGCAGTTTGAGATACCAGGCCTGGAACTTGTGGCTCCTTTCAGGTGTCAGAGGGAGATGAGAGACAGGCAGCAGTTCCCAGCCTCTACAGAGTGTCTTGGTTTTTCCGTGGAACTTTTTGATTTTCTTTCTGTTGGATGCTACTTCTTCCTTGGGAGGCAAGGACTGAGGCCATCTCAAGAATTGACTGAGTCAGAATGTGCAAGTCTGAATCTAAGAGAGTCAAATGAGTCCTAAGTTGGTACTCATCAACTTATCTCTTCTTCCAGCGCCCTGCACCTACTAGTCTGATGAACTACCTTCAGTTCTATGACTGATTGGACCATAGCCCCAGTCAGCTCCTAGTTCCACATTATCTGTTCATTCTACCATCCAGGCACTAAATCTGTAGACCTCTCTCTACTGCCTGTAGCTAGAGGGAGTCACAGCACTGGAGCTGACCAGAGGCTTCCACACTATTCCCTGCAGCTCTGAGTCAGGGAATGCATGCCTTGGGGTGGTGTGCTAGGGCAACCACTGCATTTGCCAACACTGCTGGCCAAGTTGGCACCCTGAGTCCAGGGGGGCCACTGGAGTTGGGTAGTAAAATGCCTGTCACTTACTGCCTCTTGTACCGCCTACGAGCAGTGCTATTGGGCCATGCATTAGAGTCCTGAGGTAATGGTGGTGGTGGGGTGTCTCTGGTTTTAATATCATGGACATGATTGAAATGATTTAATTTATAATTTAGTGATATGGGCCATGGTACGGAATTGAGATGGAATTACTAGAACCGTTGTGCTGAGATTAGGCTGATAGAAATGTGGGCAAAGCCAGAAAAGAAGGCTTATTCAATGACCTGAGCCACCTACAACAAAAGTTTGGACTAGGTTATTAATAGAGGTGATATTGAGAAGCTATTAGAGTCTGCATAAATGCTGATTAACATGGGCTTATTAAGGAGGAGAGGATATTTGCCCCTATACTTGCTTAGTTCTTTTTTGACTGAGTGAGCAATAAAGTTAACATCAGACATATTAATTGGAGGAAAAGTCCAAATTTAATAATGTTTGTATGGAGAATTTACATAGAAACATGGCATTTACAAGGTCAGTGAGGAAGCAAGGATGTATAAATCCAGTGCCAAGTTATGGGATAAGGATCTGGGACTTGTAGACAGAGAAGGGGGATTTATATGTTGAGGAGAGCATAATTCATTGATGAAGACCAGATGCTTCATAATTATATGCTTGCCCTGCCATATAGATAGATTTCTCTGATAAAAAGGTCATATTACAGAGTAACTTGGTGGGGGTGGAGGGGAACAGGATGACTTGGATTGTGGGTCCTTACCTGCATGTTTAAAAACTCAGAACAAGACCCAAAAGCTAAAAGAAAGGGGTTTATATACAAGATGAGTGGTAAAACAGAGAAAACACACACACACACACACAAATACACAAGATTAATTGAACTAAACATCCTACCAACAACACTGTTTGAGCTGAGGCACTAGGCTTGAATCAGAAGATCAAGAAAGAGCATGCATGTGTTCAATTGTCAGTTCAGCATGGGCACTTAATTTCACCTCTAGTTCATTGTATGGTGGGAGTCATAATCTTCAGAGCCTGAGATCTCATTGATATTAAAAAGGGGGTAGAATCCATGCAGGACATCATTCAAAGTCTTCTTTTGACAATTCACTGTTCCTCTGACAATTAAACCTCTTTAAATTTTTGTCATATCAATTCAATTTTTGTCACCATCTCTGTGGTGATGAAAGTCCAGTGAATGTGTACTGGGGTGCAGTCATGGAAGATGGTCTTCTGTTCAGTTACAGTGCATTCAAAGGAAATGACAATAAAGATGAAGCCAAAATAATAGTGAAGTTAGTGCAATAAATAGCAGTAACTAGAAAAACTCAGGAAAAAAATGAAAAAAAAAAACTCAGAATTGACTGAGATTATTACTAAAATCACTTTCCCTTCAGCTTCATCTCAATTCTATTAAAGAATACAGGAAGATTCTTTGTAAATTAAATCTAGACTCAATCTATTTCATGTATTTTTTGCATAAACACATCAGACAGAATAACCAAACAGAATTTTTGTTGTCTTTGTTGGAGCTTACCATAAGGGAATCTTAAGTTGAGCTCTCAACATTTGGCCTGCACAGGCTTTGGGTGGGAGCCAGTCCATAAGCTGGTCTCATCAGACTGCACCTGCAACATCTGTGCTCTTTGGCAAATTTCCTCTTCTCAAGGTTTCCCAAGGCTTTCCTCTGTGGTGTCTAGGATTTCCAGTGGAGGTTAGTTTTTCTACCTTCCTTGGAGGTCTCTGAAACCGTTCAGGAGGTATCACACTTTTTCTAACCTCAGTTCAGCTTCAAGACCCAAAAGACATTCCAATTAAAGCTTAGGCAATCATCCATGTTTCCAAGACTCTATTTTAGAGAGTCAAATAAAATCTCTTATGAAAATTATTCAAATTTGAACACTTTTCCATGATTAGTAAGGATGCCTATTACCATTTTCCATAATAATGTGATGGTATCAAGGAGTGAGAGAAAAAATTTAAACACAAGCTAATTTTGCTCCCCCCAAATTGAAATTTAGCATTGCTGAGGATGCTAGTCAACCACACAATAAATTACCTTTCCTAGGGTCAAAAGAAAAGTATAATTTCAAAGAAAAATTTATTAAAATTATGCTCATGTCCAATGATAGAATTAGTCCTTTTGTAGAAACATTCTCACATTCTTGACTTTGAAAAATTATCATGGATTTTAAGAAATTGTCAATGTTTCTCTTGTTGATTTCTTCAGAAACAATATCAAAACTTTGAAATAAGCAAAATTAAAATATGGTAACAAAATTGACAAGGAAATTTGTTTAACATAACTTAGAATATTCCAGAAAAAGAATTAAAATGAACAAATACTATTATATCAGAATATCCCAACTACCTAATAAGTTTTACTTAATGTTTCCCATTAAGTTTCAATTTGCCAGGTAAATACTCCACACTTCCTGGAAGCACTTGTGTCCATTTCCATTTTATTTCTGAGCTCAAAATTTCTATAGTTGCTCTTTGTATGCACTATATATCCTCACAGATAGCAGAAGACAAAATTAGACACTGGGACAGACACAAAGAAATACAACATATAGACACAGGAAACTTCTTTAGTTTTCATTTAACCCATTTGGATTATCAACTGCAATTTTACATATTCATTAAAAACCTGGACATTTTTTATTTATCTGTTTCTGTGCAGAGACAAACACTTTACCACTGCCTGATAGCAAGATATTTTACTCACACTGAAGTGGTCAGATTGTTAGTTCACCTGTTAAAAGGTCTGCAGAGACAATATAGGAATATAAAACCTAGATCCATACCAAAAAGTCATAAATATTGAAAAAAAATGAATAAAGCACAAATTAAAACCAATTTCTTTCCATGGATTCAAAGTCAAATTCCTAAAACTGAGATTTGACAGCAGGGGTCATACGGTTTCAGATACCCTGTTATATCCCATAGACCTTGGAAGGAGAAAAATAACATTTAGAAAAATGACTCCTAAGGTGGTTATGACCTTTTCATTATCTCTGGGCTTCCATTCATCACTAGAAAGTCAGCCCTGATGTATCCTCCAATAGAAGCTGAAACTTTTGTCTTAATATTTACCAAATACCTACCCCTCCAAAGAAAAAGACATTGCTACAGAAAAAGAAAGACCAATGGTGCCAAGCATCAACTAATACTTGCAATGAGAAAGGAGTTGGAGTGATCAGAGTGGGAAAAGGGGAAAGAGGGTATAAGGTAGGCATATAGGGATACAATATTGAAAGGAGGACGATATCTAAGGGGAACAATAACTATACAAATATAACCAATGTTGCATTAAAATTAAAAAAAGGAAATAAAAGAAATGAAATATGTAAATAAACTTAGTTCAAACAGGAAAAAAACCCAACAACTCTACAGTATCCAGTCATTCATGGTCTGGTATCACCTGTTTTCATTATGAGGTTTTTTATTGTTTGTTTGTTTTTTGCCTTTCTTAATCTCAAAGTTCAAGTATGTCATCTTTCGTTTGCATATCTGAGTCTTCTGAAGTGGCACTAACCACACTTTGCTAAGTGGTTCAGGCAATATGATATTCTCCATACAGGAGTCATCATCAGGCTTAATTAGTACAGTATTTGCATATTGAGGTAGGAAACCCTGTTTTAGTTGTACTTTTCTAAGATCACTGGCCAGCATTCCCCTGAAAATAGTTGGAAAATTCTTTAAGTACTTGTGAAACTACACTCCAGCAATATTGCAGTATTTTTGGACACAGAATCCTATCAGTCAAAATAGAGTTTCTGATCCTGGGCATCAGCCAAGACAGAGAAAAAAGCAATTTTAAAATCTACTACTGATGACCAGTCAAAATTTCAAGGTATGACACTGAATAATTTATTGATTTGCCACAGTTGGATGTATGTCTTCAACATCTCAAGAATGGTCCTCAATTCTTGAACAAAACAGTACTCAAATGTGTAGGTTTGTTTTTTTTTTAACTGCCAAATATAACTGTTGTGGGGAGCAACAGGGCCTAGTGAGGTTCATATTGAAAAAGCTTTTGCCATTCTGCCAGGGGATTTCCTTCAAAACCTCATCTTTCAATGAAAATTACTTTCTCCTTAGGGTTCTGCTCCCCTCTACTACCTCTGTTCTCACAGGATCTTTTATTTTTTCTTGTCTCTGGGTTTGATCAGACTAAACCATTTTAATTATCCTTTTGTAAATTTCTGGGGTCAGCACTTAGTCTTATTCAGCATCATGTAAAATACCTTCTGGAATCACAAGACCTGTTTTGGGGCTAAGGGGTTTCATTTGTATGCTTAAAAATGCAGAACAAGATCCAAAAGTTGGCATGCAAAGAGACATTTAAACAGTGTTTATTTACAAAGGAATGAAATGAGGACAAGGACAGGAAAGAGAGAGTGTGTGAGGGAGATCTGTTGGTTGACAAGGCCTGCCTGCCCCACAGACTGAGAGTAGTTTGCAAATTGAATACTGAACAAGCAAGTGAGAATGAGGGACATTTGTGTTCAGTTTAAGCCCCAAATTATCATTTAACTCTGTCCTTAGTTTCCAGTGTTCCTCCTATTCCAGAATTCAGCTTTTCTGGGAATTGTAGTTCTCAGTGGCTGGGTTCTCATTGATGTAAAGCTGAGCTACAGTCCATTTGGAACATCATTCACTGGCCAATGTTTTCTCCCCATTATTCTGACAATTATATATGAAAACTACCAAATTCTGGGTAAAACTTCTAAATTTTATTCTTCTGGTTAGGTAAGGAAGTGATAAAGTTTCTCATGAATCCAGAGCACCTTATTTGCCTCAATTCAAATAATATACATGTCAATATGACACTTCTTGGGAAAGATTGTTAAGAACATTTTGGGGAGCCCTAACCTTCAGACTCATCTCATTGATAGATTGACTACATACACATATGGTTCCATATAATGATCTTTCAATTTTATTTGTTTCCATATGCTTAAAAGAGGCATTTTGGACAACGGAGTAGACACTGTTGTTTTCCAAAATGGATTTCTGAGGTGAAATTCATGAAGGATTTTGCCCAGGTTTTCTTCTATGTATTTTATGGTTGCAGGTCTCACTTCCAGGTCCTTTATCCATTTTGAGTTAATTTGTGTACAGGGTGTGAGGGTGTTGTCCTGGTCCATTTTTCACATGTTTTGATCCAGTATTCACAGCACCATTTACTGAAGAGGCTATCGTTGTTCCAGAGTATGTTTTTCGCCCCTTTGTTGAAGATTAGTTGGCCATATATGTGTGGTTTTATTTCTGGGTATTTGATTCTGATTCATTGGTCTGTTTGTCTGTTTTTGTACCAGTACCATGCTGTTTTAAGTATTATACCTTTATAATACAGTTTGAAGTCTGGAAAAGTAATACCTCCATTCTTCCTCTGTTTGTCAAAAGGGTTTTGGCTATTTGAGGTCTTTTTGTTGTTCCATATGAATTTCAGTAATTTTTGTTCTATCTCTTAAAAATATGTCATTGGGATCTTTATTGGAATTACATTAAATCTGTAGATTGCCTTTTGTAGTATGGCCATTTTGATAATGTTGATTTTTCCTATCCATGAACATCTTTCCATTTTTTAACATCATCTTCTATTTCTTTTAAAAATGTTTTATAGTTTTCTTTGTATAGGTCTTTTACATCTTTTGATAGGTTTATTCCCAAGTATTTGATTTTCTTTGGTGCAGTGGTAAATGGTGTTTTTTAAAAGTTCTTTTTGTGATTGATTCATTGCATATATGAATGCTGTTGATTTTTGTGTGCTGATTTTGTATCCAGCTACCTTACTGAATTGGTTTATTATTTCAATCAGCTTTTCTGTCGATTTTTCTGGGTTCTCTACATAGAATATCATATCATCCACATATAATGATAACTTTATTTCTTCTTTCCCTATTAGGATTCCTTTTATGCCTTTCTCTTGACTTATTGCCCTGACTAGGACTTCCAGAACTATGTTGAAAAGGAGTGGAGAGAGTGAGCATCCTTGCCTGGCTCCAGACTTTAATTGAAATGCAGTTTTTCCCTATTGAGGATGATATTTGCTGTGGATCTGTCATATATAGCTTTTATTATATTGAGGTATGTTCCTTTTATACCAATTTTTCCAGGGCTTTCATCATGAAAGGATGCTGAACTTTATGGAATGCTTTTTTTGCATCTATTGATATGATCATATGGTTTTTGTTTTTCTCTTTGTTGATGTGATGGATTATATTGATTGATTTTCGGATGCTGAACCATCCCTGTGCCCCTGGGAAGAACCGCACTTGGTCATGATGGACGATCGTTTTTATACAATGTTGGATTCGGTTTGCCAGTATTTTGTTTAGAATTTTTGCATCTGTGTTCATTAGGGAGGGAGATTGGCCTATAGTTCTCTTTCTTTGCACTATCTTTATTTGTTTTTGGAATTAGTGTAATGTTTGCTTCATAAAAGGTATTTGGTAGCTTTACTTCTTCTTCAATTTTTAAAAGAGTTTTAAAAGTACCAGTGTTAGTTCCTCTTTGAAAGTTTGGTAGAAAACATTTGTGAAACAATCTGGACCTTGGCTCTTTTTTGGGGGGAGACTTCTGATGACTGCCTCAATTTCACTGCTTGTGATTGACCTGTTTAAGTTTTCTATTTCTTCTTTGTTCAATTTTGGATGACTCTATTGTTCTAGGAATTTGTCCATCTCTTCCAGGTTGCTGTATTTGTTTGCGTATAGATGTTCCTAGTAGTCTCTAATTATCATTTGGATTTCTGCTGCATCTGTTGTAATATCTCCCTTTTCTTTTATGATTCTGTTTATTTGAGTTTTCTCTCTTCTTTTCTTTGTAAGCCTTGCAAGGGGTATGACAATTTTATTTATTTTTTAAAATAACCAGTTTTTGGTTTTGTTTATTTTCTTGATGGTCTTTTTGGTTTCCATTTCATTAATCTCTGCTTTTATTTTTGTTATTTCTTGTCTTCTGCTGGGTTTTAGATTTTTTGTTGCTCTTTTTCTAAGTCCTCAAGTTGGGAAATTAGAATATTTCTTTGGGCTGTTACAATTCTTTTTATTTGGGTCTGTATTGTTATGAACTTTCCTCTTAATACTGCTTTTGCTGCATCACACACAATTTGGAACATTGTGTCATCATTGTCATTTGCCTCAATGTAGGTTTTAATTTCTTTTTTGATTTCCTCTTTTACCCAGTAATCTTCCAGAAGCCTGTTGTTCAGTCTGTATGTAGTGTTTGCTCTCCTTATTTTCTTTTTATTGTTGATTTCTCATTTGATGCCTTTATGATGGGAGAAAAAAGGTTGGCATTATTTTAATCTTTGGTATTTGTTCAGGCTTTTCTTATGGACTAATATATGATCAATTTTAGAAAATGAACCATGTGCATTTGAAAAAAAAGTGTATTCTTCTCCTTGGGACTGTAGTTTCCTGTTTATATCTATTAGGTCCATTTGGTCTAGCTCTTCCTTTAAAGCTTTTGTTTCTTTGTGTAGTTGCTGTTTTGTTGATCTGTCTTTTGTTGAGAGTAAAGTGTTAAAATCTCCTACAACATATGTATTCTCATCAATATTTGATTTCAGTTCTACTAGTAGTTGTTTTATGAATTTGGTGCTCCCTCATTAGGTGCGTATATGTTGATTATTGTTATGTCTTTTTGGTGGATTGACCTTTTAGCCATTAAGTAGTGGCCATCTTTATCTTTTGTCCCTTTTGTTAATTTGAAGTCTGCTCTTTCTGATATAAGAATGGCAACTCCTGCTTTCTTGTGGGGGCCATTTGCTTGTAGTGCAGTTTTCCAGCCCTGCACCTTCTGTCTATGCTTATCCTTTGAGATCAGATGTGTTTATTGGAGGCAGCAGAATGTTGGGTTCTGTTTTCTGATCCAGTCTGCAACTCTTCGTCTTTTGATTGCTGAGTTTAAACCATTGACATTTAGGGTTATTGATGTTTGCGATTCTAACAGTATCCTGGTGGTCATTTTGGGGTTTATTTTGTATTTTTGTTTGTTGTAATTGTTCTTTATATGGTTTTGATCTTGAGACCTCCTGCAAAATTTCTTGGAGTGGGGTTTAGTGGTAGCAAATTTCTGCAGACTTTGCTTGTTGGAGAAGGTTCTATTTTTTCCTTCATAGAGGAAGGATAGCATTGCAGGGTAGAGTATTCTTGGCTGGCACATTTTTTCTTGGAGTTTTTTGTAGATATGACTCCATTCTCTCCTCGCCTGGAGTGTCTCTTCAGAAAATCTGAGGTCAGTCTAATGGGTTTTCCTTTGTAGGATATCCTTTTCTTTTCTCTAGCCATTCTCATTATTTTTTCCTTATCTTGGGTTCTTGGAAGTTTTACAATGATGTGTCTTGCTGTGGCTTTTCTTTCATTAAAGTAGTTTGGTGTCCTTTTGGCTTCCTGTATGTCTATTTTTATTTCTTCAGATTTTGGAAGTTCTCCTCTATTATTATATTAAAAAGCTTTTCAGTTCCCATGAATCTCTCCTCTCTTCTGGGATTCCTATTACTCTTATGTTTCTTTTCTTTAAGGAATCTGACATATCTCAGAGCTTTTCTTCAGTACTCTTACATTGTTTCTCTCTCTCTTTTTCTTTCTTTGTCCTCTCTATTTCTGTATCCTCAAGTGTGCTGGTTCGTTCTTCTATTTCATCTAATCTGCTTCCATGACTTTTCTGTGCATTTTTTGAGCTCATCTCTTGAAACCCTTAAATCTTGAATTTCTTTCAATTTTATGGAATCATTTTCATTCTTCAGTTCATTGATTAGGTTATACATATTGATGCTTTCTTTTTTTATATGTTTCTACTTTTTCCCTTAGTGCATTAAATGCTTCTTACCTTCTGTTGTCCTTTTTTTTTCCTGATTCTTCTCTCATTTGTTGGAGTGCTTTTAACATGTTGATGTTGAAATCTTTGTCTGAGATACATGTCATTTCTTCAATGTTTTCCTTGGTGTTTTCTGGAGGTTGTCTTTTCTTTGGTGGTGATGGGTTATTTCCTGGAGGGCTTACTTGCATGTCTAGTTTTTCTACTTACTGTGTTTTGCTTTTTAACTTGTTCTACATATCAAGAAACCATGGATCTGGTGTTGGTCAGTATGCTGGTAGCAATGTTTTCCAAGTTGAAAGTAGACCTGTAGTTTAATTTAGTGAGACCCCGGCATCAGTGACTTCCAGCATCTCACCTGGGTGGGAGAAGGGTTGGGTGGGTTCCCTCAGGAACCTGGCTGGAGGGGGTGACTCCTTGGGTCTACATTGAAGGTGCAGAGGCCTGATGCCAGCGCTGGTGACTTCCATTGTCTCACCTGGGTGGGGGAGGGGTTCCCTATGGAAACTCTCAAGGGTTAGTTTTTAAGCTTGTTATTTGACCCTTTGTTTTGTTTCTCTATAAGCAATACCATTCATTATTTGTTTTTCTCCTTCTGATTTATTTCATTTATCATAATACCCTCCAGTCCCATCCACCAGTTGCCTCAAATCATATCAGCTTATCTTTTCTGACACTAAAGTATTATTTATTTGTGTATATATGCCACATTTTCTTGATCCATTCATGTTTTGGGGCATTTAAGTTGTTTTCAGTAAATAGTGCGGAAGTTAATATAGAGATGCAGTTTTCTTTCAAATCAATGCTTTTATCTTCTTCAGGTAGATATCTAGGAGCAGTATTATATTGTCAGATGGCAGATATATTTTTAATCTTTTTTTTTTTGAGAAAGCTCCATACTGCTCTCAACGGGGCTGGACCAGTATTTCTTCCCACCAACAGTGTGAAAGGTTTAAGGTTTTCCTTCCTCCACATCCTCATCAGCACTTTTTTTCCTGGTCTTTTAATATAGGCCACTATTACTGGTGTGAGGTGATACCTTAATTTGGTTTTGATTTCTATTTCCATAACAAGAAGCAATTATGAACATTTTTCATTTGTCTGTTAGTCATCTGTATGCATTCTTTGGAGAAATATTTTTTTTATCTCATCTACCCATTTTTGATTGAGATTTTTTTTTCAGTTGTATGAGTTATTTTTAGATCTTACATATCAGCCTCTTATAAAATGTCTGGTGTGCAAATGTTTTATTCCTTAGATAAAATGATTTTACATTTTAGTTTCTACCTTTTTATCTTAGTGAGTCTATCTAGTTTTCTATTTTTTGGGTTCACAATCTTTTGAATTGTCTCCTATTTCATTTATTTCTGTGGTTTAAATTTTTTTCTTTATCTTGCTTTTTTTCTGTTTATTCATCTTTTTCTGATTCCTCATGATGCATGAAAAGATAGTTTGTGTGAACCTTTTTTTGTTTCTTGCTATACATGTCTCTTAGTACTGTTTTTTTCTATGTACCATCAGCATTGGAAGTTGTTAGGTAGTTGCTCTATATATCTTGATTTTCTCATTAAACTAATAGTTTTTCAGCAGTGTGTTGTTTATTCTGCTCATTGTAGGATTTTTCATTTGATTTTTGGTTTGATACTTTTGGCACCAGAGAAGATGATTGGTATGATTTCAATCTTCCAGAATTTGTTAATTCTTTTTGTCTTGCTATTTTTGCCCATGGAATCACAGACCCACATTGCCCAGGGTATCACAGACTCAAGCAATCCCCAGCCTCTTCTTCCCAGGTAGCTGTGATTACAGGTGTATGCCACCATGCCCAGCTATTTTTTTGGAACTAGGTCTCACTACAGGCCCCAGGTGGGACTTGAATCACAATCCCTAGCCCCAACCACTTCATAGGCTGAAGCTTAAAGGCACGAACCAACATGCCCAGCTAAAATTTGTTAATTCTTGTCTAGTGAAATAGTATCTTTTCAATCATGTAGAATGTCCATGTACAATTAAGAAAAATATGTATTCAATTTCTTGTGTGCTTATGGTGTGATGCCCTATAAATATTGATTTATACATGATCTATTTTTTAAAATTTTAGTCTATTTTCTGTGTAACTGATACTTTCCATGATGAAAGTGGACTTTGAAATCTCCTGCACAGTTGTGTTTCTTTAAATGTTTGTTTTCAGAGTTGATACACATTGCTTAGTATATTTTGGTGCTCTTTGGTTTGATGAATATACATTGATGAATATGATATCATTCAGATTTATTGTTTCTATTTCTGCTCTTGTTACCATTTTTAACTGGCAATCTATTTTGTGTGACATAATTATGACTGTCCCTGCCTTATATTCTTGGCTTCATTTCACTTCTAAGATTATTCTCTAGTCCTTTACTTTGAGCCTATATTCATCTTTAGAACTCACAAATATCTCTTGGAGACAGTATAAATTTGGTTTCTTTTCTTTACTTAAACATATACTCTGTGACTTTTATTTGGTGAATTTAGTCCATATACTATATATATGAATGCGTGTTGCTGTCATTTTGTCCTTCTATATTACCTCGTTTATTTCTTTGTTCATTTTCCTCTCTTTGCTTTATATAAGAACTCCTTTCAAAATTTCATGAAATATTCACTTTTTAATAAGTATGAAACTATTTGTATTTAATATTTTTAAATGGAGGATGAGTCTTATGGTTGTAAAATCAAAGTTTTTATTTCTCTCTTCCATCTGTATGGGATTTTTATAAATGTGTTCTTAGCTTGCAGTTTTTAATATCTAAATAAGTTGATCACATTAATCCTTCTCTCCTTATCCATAGTGTTTCTTCAGAAAATTTCTGTGTTACCAACATTGAGGTTCTTTTATAGATTATTTGCTTCTTTACTTTGTAGTTACAATATTATTTCTTTGTCTTGAACTTTTCAGAATTTTAATATAAGAAAAAACATTAAAAACCAAAAAATTTAATATTGTGTATCCTGGTGTAGGTATCATTTTGTTTAAGTACCCTTGTAATTCTCTTCTTGGTTTTATATATTTAACTTTTTTTCTAGGTTTGGAAAGTTTTCTGCTGCTATTGACTTATAATTGTTTGTTTAGATAAGTATTTTTATTTCCATTTTCATTTTCTCTCTCTTTTATTATCTAATTGTTCTCAAATTGCTTCTCCCAGATGAATGGGGTAGTTCTCAAAGTATGTCTTCACATTTCAAACTTTCGCTCTCTCTTTTTTCACATCATTTATTTCTTTATTACCATATTTAAGTTTACTGACACTTCCATTTGGTCTATTCTATATATGTATCTTTTCCAAAATTTTTTAAATTTTTATTTTATTATTTTTACTTGCCACCTATCCATTTCCTTATTTAAAGTTTCAGTTTCAATCTTATGCTCATTGAATTTTTAAAAGACTTCTTTTTTTTTGTAGTCAATTTTTTTTTAATTATTTATCTATATTTCACATCATTTCAATTCCTGGGGGTCACCCACTACCTCCCCCTCCCACCCGCTCCAGCTGGTCCCCATTCTCCTCTTGTGCAGTTTCATTTGGTTGACCATATATTAGTGAAACCATTTGGTTTCTGTCCCTTTCCATCTGGCTCGTTTCTGCTAGAATGATTTCTTCTAGGTACATCCAGGTTTCCATAAATTCATCAAATTTGTCATTTTTAA
>PVHY01029805.1:0-13933 GCA_004024945.1 Uropsilus gracilis
GGGGGGGGGGGGGCCTCTCAGGAGCGGCGCTTCCGCCGAGCTGCGGGGCTAGTACTCGACCGGGGGCCCTGCAGCAGGGGACCCCGCGTTTTCTCCAGAGCTGTGCCCCAGCCCCCGACAACCATGGCTGCCACGGCAGCGTGCAGGTGCCCGTCACGGGGCCAGCCCCGACGGCCATGACAAGGGCTCCCCGAGCGCCTCCTCCACAGACGCAGGGCTCCCCGGAGCCAGCACGGCCGGGACCTCATTCCACGCCCACCAGCCCCGGCGGGCAGCAGCTCGGCTGGCACTGGGGTCCTGGGGAGACACAGGGGGCTGTGGCTGGCGGGGCGGCAGCGACAGGCCTGGAGCCCGGAAGGCCTGGCGCCCTACATCACGCCGCACCCACAGTCCAGGTCTCGGCCCGGGCAGCTGCTCAGCGTGAAACAGTCACGGACGAACCTGGACTGGCTGACGCGCGGCCACTGTCAACGCCCGCGGCCTGCAGACGCGCCGAGGATCGGGGACGCGGAGGTGGGCCACCTCGTGGCACAAAGCCGAGGGGTTCCCTTCCTGCTCCTCCTCCTCCTCCTCCCCAGCCCCGCGTCTCCCCACACGCTGTGCCCTAGAGGCTGTGTCTTGTGCCCAAGAAGCGCCGCCCATTCTCCTAGGTACCCTGCCCCCCGGCTCCCTGCCCGCCAGCTCCAGCTCAGGCCCTTCTCTGCCTCTGCCCTTGTCTCCCTGGCAGCCCCCACTCTAGAACCTTCCACTGCTCTCGGAGACTGTGTACAATGCTCAGTCCCAGCTTTCCAGCCTCAGCAACCTGGCCCGGCCCACGCATGCATGCGTGTGTCACACAACCCATCGTGCACATGTGCGCATGTCACCCACCTGGCCCGGCCCACGCATGCACGTGTGTGTCACACAACCCGTCCTGCACATGTGCGCATGTCACCCACCTGGCCCGGCCCACGCATGCATGCGTGTGTCACACAACCCTTCGTGCACATGTGCGCATGTCACCCACCTGGCCCGGCCCACGCATGCATGCATGTGTCACACACCTGGCCCAGCCCACGCATGCACGTGTGTGCCACACAACCCATCGTGCACATGTGTGCGTGTCACCCACCTGGCCCGGCCCACGCATGCACGTGTGTGTCACACAACCCTTCGTGCACATGTGCGCATGTCACCCACCTGGCCCAGCCCACACGTGCACGTGTGTGTCACACAACCCGTCCTGCACATGTGTGTCACCCACGTAGCTCGGCCCATGCGACACGCGTGTGTCACACAACCCTTCGTGCACATGTGTGTGTGTCACCCACCTGCACACAGCTCCTCCCAGCTGCTCGGTGCAATGCTCCAGATCCCACAACGCACACAGACAGCCTCTGCCTCTCGACCTGCCCGGGCCTGTCCTCCCGCCTGCGGCCACCTCGCACCCCCCAGTCAACCTCAGGCTCCACTTCCAATGGCCAAGCTGTCGGGGGCGCTCAACTCCCCGTCCTCCGCCAAGGCCACCCCACCCAGCCCCTGGCATCTGCAGGGCACAAGCTTGCGGGTGTGGGTCCCGAGCGTGCGGGTCTCTGCCTGACCTTTACGCCAGCCTGTGGCTGAGCGGGCTGCTTCTCTCCCTCCACGTCCTGGGACAGCACTGGACACACGACCGGCCGGGCGAGGACAGGAAGGGGCATTTGGAATACATGCGTCCCCTGCTCCCGGGGCCCCAGCAGGGAGAAAAGGACTGAGCCCGAGCACCTGTGCCCTGGCCACCCCCAGAGCTGGGGACAGGCCTGCCCAGCAGAGCTGGGGCCCAAGGTGCGGGGGACAGGGGGACCCGGCCAGAGGTGTCCAGCTCAAGCCGACGCCAGCTTAAGCCAGAGGAGCCGACACGGCGACGGCAGCAAGCGGAGTCCTCGGCCGCGCGTCCCTCTGGTGTCTGCGGGCAGCTGCGCGGCCGCCGGGGAGCCCTGCAGAGCCCAGGACGGAGGCAGCGGACACCACTTCCTCTGCAAGGACGAGGAGCGCAGAGGCGCAGTGATGGGTGTGGCTGGGCCCAAAGGCAGCTGCAGCCAGGGTTGGGGCTCCACCCTGAGCAACAGGGCTTCAGGCCACACGCGGGGTGCGGAGACCACAGGCTGGGAGTCAGGCCACAGGGCACCCTGCCCCCCACCAGCCTGAGTCTAACGTGAACAATAAACCCAGAGCTGTCTCTACTCCGCAGCCTCCATCAGCCCCACTGGGCGGCCGAGCTCAGCACAGGTCCGGGTCTGCGGGGAGCAGCTCATGGGGTGGCCGGGTCGTCCCAGCCCTCGCCTGGACTCCCAGGAACCGTCACCTTCCAGCCAGGCCACGCAAGACCCCGCAGTGCCTGATGCATCTGTTTCCTCGTCCGTGGGGGTATTTTCACCCCAGTGTCTTGGTTTTTAATGGCCTCCCCAAGAGAATAAAGGGCCTGCTAGGGTGCTCCCGCCAAGGACAGCAGGTCCAGCTCCAGGCCCCCCTGGGCAGCTCGGCCGCGGGCACAGCAGCGCAAGACCACAGAGGATCCTGGAGACCAGCACACGGTCCTGACAGGCCCCTCCCTGGCGCTCATCTCCAGCGAGTCAGGAAGCTGGAGGGGGGGGGGGTCCTCGGCTGGCCACGCCTCAGGATGCAGCAGACAGAGAGCTGCCCAGCCCCAGGTCTCAGCCAACATCCAGTGGGCGCACAGCGGCCAGCTACCGGCCACAGCAATGGGAGGAGAGGAGGTGCACATGAGAGAGGCAGCGGAGTTCGGACTCCAGCCCTGATGGGGGGTGGAGCATGGAGGCACCAGACAAGGCTCTCAGGACACCCAGTTCGATCCCTTCTCAAGGAAGCCCACTGCCTGGCCACCACAGGGAGGATGCACATGTGCACGACGAATGACCCACAACACCGTCACACACAGGTACAACCACACACGCATGCAAGCTGACACGTGTGCATCAACTCCCACTCAGATGTCACACTCACCCAGCACACTCATGCACACACACACACACAAACCGGCTGTATGCGCATACATGTTCACACCTGCAAAGTGATTGTGCATGAACATACTCAGATGCAATCTCCCACGTGCACATGCAAGCTGACCCACGTGCATGAACACACGCTCAGATACAATGTCACACCCAGCACACTCATGCATACACACATGCAGAATGCCTGCATGTGCACATACGTGTTCACACATACACAGCGACGACATGTTCACGCGCCGACTCACACATGCGAAGTCACCCCTCTGTACAGTCATACACACCACAGATACAATGACACCCACACTCTCTCATGCACACACAGGAGGGAGGATGAGCCGGGTCCGTTAGGTGACCTTTTTTGAACCACAGCCAGACACTGTGAGGGAGAGAGGAGAGAAATGGCAGGTTTCTCTGCAGACTTCTTCCAACATGAGCCACAAAGATTAAAAGGCTATAAAATAGAACAGAGGATTTAGGAACCTTCATGTGGTAAAGGAAGACCAAAATAATAAATCAATTACTACTCAGTTAAAGGTTTAATTAAACCGCTTCAATTATCTCTCAACTTAAAATGAACTGAAGGTTAAGCCTGGATGGAAATCGTTAAAGGGTGCCTCTACGAGCCTCACATTTTATGGGCTCGCACGGACCAAAAGCAGAACTGGGGTCCTTTAATGAACGACTTTCAAAGAGATTTTGTCACATTAAAAGTCTGAGTTTAATTAACATTTAAGAAATATTATTTAAAATTAAACTACACGGGCAACTTGTCTGCCACTTATGAGAGTGAGCGCATATTCAAGAAAAATTTAAGTCAAAAGTGAATTAGTTAATGAAGGAAAATAATTTCATGTTCATCAGCAATGAAGCAGAGACTTGTTAGCAACATGGTAAACCCACAAGAGTCCGTGCATATGTACAGAACGAGACACCCAACAGCAGCTTGAACACACACTCTTCTCAGTGACATGACTACTACCCAGGAAAGACCACATGTTAGCTCATAAATCAGTTCTCACCCAACTTATAAAGACTAAAAACTCTGTGTACACAAAGTTATGGACGGAGGTCAGAAATGAAAACAGAGAGAAATCTGGGAAGTGCAGAAACAAATGGGAAGTTAAGGGGCACTCCCGAATAACTAGTGGGTCAGAGAAGTCATGAGGGAAATCAGAGAGTTCACTGGGATGAAGAAAACAAAGCCACAGCATACCAAAACGTGTAGAACACAACGAAAGCAGCTCTAGAGAGCAATGTATAGCTCTGAAGGCTTACATTAAATAACACAGATAGACCTCAGATCAACAGGGGACTTCAAAAACTAGAGAAACGGAAACAAACTAAACACAAAGCAAGCAGAAAGACAGAAATATCACAGTAGAAAGAGACGAAACGGAATACATTGACTTCTCTTACCTGAGGGTGACACATTCCAGGTCACCCGGTGAATGCCAAAAACCATGGACAGTAGCACACCTTACGCATGCCTTTTCCTACACACACTGGCATACAGGGAAGCTTAATTTACCCGTCAGATACAGTAAGAGATGGACAGTAATGATTAAAAATAACACAGAACAATACAGTGGCATTCTATATAGACTAGCACACTTCAATAATATTCTGTAGTGAAAGGGAGTTCCATCTCAAAACAAAAACTTCTACGTAATATTTTCGAATACATAATATTCTACTACTTCGTAATATTTTTGAAGGTGTAAACTTTGGTTGACTGAGGTTAACTGAAACCACAGAAAACACAGATAAAGGACAACTACTATATACCCAAAAGTGAAGAGCCATATCCACCCCAAAATTTGCACACACATACTCACAGGAACAGCATTGCTAATAACCAAACAGTGGGAACAAAACCAAATGTTCGCCAATGGATAGGCAAAACATGCCAAATCCCTGTGAAAATAAGAAAGGGAAGAAGTTCTGACACCTGCTCCAGCGTAGGTGGGTCTTGGAAACACTACGCGACGTGAACCTTCGAAGGCAGGTGTGGAAGGCAACGCACGCTACGACCTCACCATACGACACTGGCAGGAAAAACAAACCTGCACAGACAGAAAGCGGCTGGCAGCTGCCAGGGGAAGGGGAGAGGGAGAGGGAAACTGGGCGTGACTTGCTAACAGTCACAGGAATTTTTTCCCCGAAGGAACAATGACAATGTTGCGGAAGCAGGAAGCTGAGGTAGCTGCAGGATGATGCGTGATGAAACTAAAACTTATACATTCAGGTGAAATTTGTTTGATGTGAACTTTATCTCAAAAACAAACAAACAAACAAATAAACAAACAAACAAAAAGTGAACCCAATTAACGAACGAACCAGAAGGTGGGTTAGAAGAAATACTCAAAATACAGCACAAAAGAAAGCAGTGGGGAAAATACAGAAGTCGGATACGGATGATGGAGATGGCGACACAGTGAGAGGAGCTAACATCTGCTGTGTGGATGGGGGTGGGGGGGGATGATGACGTGGAAGCACTACGTGTAGAGGCCTTAGAGTCCACACGCTGGACGATGAAAGTCCTAACGCTGCAGTTTCAAAGAGCCCAGCCAATATCAAGGAGGGCACTTTCTCTCCCTTAAATCCTCCCTAAAGGAGTTGCAGTGAAACTTCAGAACATCCAAGCAACCAGGGAATAAAAGCACTTAAAGGGATAAGAGAGAGACAGGCAATGCCTCGTCAACAAAGGAAGCCAGGACACGGTGAAGTATTTTCAACGCTCTGAAAGGAAAAACTGTCCGCCCAGAACCCTATTCCCTGCAAAAACACACGTCAAGACTAAAGATGAAAGAAAATCACTGTCAGCCAGACAACACGCAGGAGAGCACATGACCCCCAGTCCCACAGCCAGACACTGCAGATGGCCTACAAACAGAAGAAAATGCCCCAAGACGAATAGATGGATGGAGACCGAAACAGGTGAGCACCGTGAGGCTGGGCAGGAACAGACAGACTCTGAAGATGAGGGTTCATAGTCTCTGTACAAACAGCTCTGACAAGGGTTCATATTCTCTGACAGATCAGTGACAGTAAATAAGAAAGAAAAAGACAGAAACCCGATGGTCTCACCTAAAAAGCCGAAACAAGCTGCTGACAGAACCAACCGAGGCAAGAAGCTGGGGAGGGGGAAGGGGAGAGAGAAAACAGGGAAGGGAGGAGTAAAGAAGAGTAAGAAGAAGGTTCATGGGTGGTAAAGCAGAGGGAGAACCCCGGGGAATGCAATGATGTAATGTATCTACATACATACATACATATATATATATATATACACACACACACATATATGTACACAAATATCTAAACAACAAAATGATTCATACACACACACACATATACACACCAAAAAAAAAGTAAATAAATGGACAACAAAGATGAACCTCCCGGGTGCCAACATCGTGCCAAACGTAAGCAATGGACCAAGTCCATCAGACGGGTCAAGTCTCTCTTAAAGCAGACAGCATCCTTGGTTGACATGGACGTAAAAAAAAGGATCCTGGATCCTGGTGGGAACGTGAAAGGTGAAAGCTCTTGGGAAGCTTCTGCGAGAACCCGGAAAACATTCAAACGCGCACAGTCAGACCACAAACAATTCTTCCGGAAAACCAGCCGACACACGTGCACATTTCCAGCCTGCTCCCATGACGCCATCTGCGTTAGCACAGCCCTGGGGGACGTACGCCATCGAGGAAGGAGAGGCGAAGGCAAGCAGACAGTACCCGTCGCAGGAAAGGGTCTCGAGACAGTCAGGCCCGGCTGTGTCCGCCCTCAAGTGGCAGCACTGCCAATACGCTTTAAAGAAAAGGCTGTGGAAATACATCCGGTCCGCTTCCACCACTGATAGAGGGTGCTTACCCCCCCTCACTGTCTCCTGTTTGGGACTGCAGATTTCAAGGACAGGTATGCTAAAATGGGAGAACGACCTCAGTTGGAATTGCCCTTCAGGGAGATGCAGGGGAGAGGAAGAAGTGACATGGTCCAGGTGTGGTTCCTGGAAGGCGGGAAATCAGAGTATATAAAGGGTGTGGAAACAAAGAGAGATATTCCGATATGGAGATCGGACAGAGAGAGAGTCAATGGAGAAGAGATGGGAATGGGCCATCCTGTAAAGATGTGAGCCATGTGGCCAAGGCCTGGGGGCCTACAGCCTTTGGCTGGCCCAGGCTGGCAGCATGTGTGCTGAATGCAGTTAAGGAGTTTGCAGATTTGAACTCCGTGTTGGAGTTTGTTTTGCTGAGTTTGATTTGTGTCTGAAAGAGGCCGTGCAAAAGTTAGGCCTGAGAAGAAAGTGAACTTGGCTGGTCCGGCACCATGGAGTTCCTGCTAGGAGAAGACAGCGTGGAAGACAAGGAGGACCACGCCAAAGGAGCAGCCTTCCGCATCTGGAGATGAACTCTGACTGGACATTGGTGAGATGATCAGGGCTGAGAGACTGAGGATTTTTGGGTAATCTGGGGAAAGGACTTTGGACGATGCTGAGAAAGGTTTGGACAATGTTAAAGTAATCGGAGTTTTACTTATATGTTTCTTCTGCAGTAATCAGGAAATCACTTTGCTAGAAATAAATTAGTCTGCACTGATGGTCTTGCTTTGACTTGGGATTTTGGTTGAGAAGGCTGGGGATGGTGGAAAGAACCCACGAAAGTTTAAACTGTGTTTCTAAGTTTTTCTTTTTAGGTCTGAAAGAGGGAGAGAAAGCAGAGAGAAGCTGGGAGCTGATGTTCGCATAGCAATAGTAGGCAGGAACAGTGAAAATGCTACTGTAACCGTTTGTAGCCTGATTCCTGGGGCGAGAAGCAGGCAGAGGTGTATCTAGTACAAGTCAAAGGGAATTGCTCAGGCACGGCTTGCAGCCTGCTTCAAAAAGAAAAGCAGGCAGATAGGTGTTAAAGTCAAAGTATTCTTCTGGTCGCCCTATTTCACCAGCAAGTGACAGGGCCGCAGCCAAGCGCGCCTGCACACGCCCACGTGCACGGGACCCAGCCGGCGCGCACCTCCCGAGGGTCCGCAGCAGACGCAGAGGCAAGTCAGCCGGGTCGCCCTGCTCGTGGCACACAGCCATGGTTTGCTCCTGACTGTCGCTCCTGCAGGGGGGGGGGGCACCGCTCCCCTCGCTGAGGTACCCGGGCCCCAGGAACGCCGCAGTCACGTGGGGGGTCTACCCAGACAGCGCCTGGCCCGGGAGGTGCACCCGAGGGCACCTAGGAGCGGGGTAGCGTCCACGCGTGGGCCCACCTGCCACAGCAGCAGGACAGCAGGTCGGGCTCCAGAGCGCCTGCGCGGTACCCAGGGGCCTCGGGACGGAACCGGGACGGTGGCCGAGACCCCACACGGGCGGCAAGCAGGGTCCTGCTGGCGGGAACCACGCCGGGTCTCGGAAGCGTGGGTGCATGGCCTGGCTGGGGGGCGCCACCGAGGCTTCTCAAGGGAGGGCTGAGGTGGAGCCCCGCCTGGAAGGGCGGAGGGGCCGCCAGTCAGAGGTGACGACAGCTGCAGCCACGTGGAGGGGACACGTCCCTCGTGGGCCGGCCTCGGGACTGGGGGTTGGAGAGCTGCGGCCTTCTTGGGTGTCCCCAGCAAGGACAGGACAGGGTCATATGAGAGGGCCCTGTGGGCCGGGGGACGAGCCTTCGGACCGTGCAGGAACCGAGCACAGACACACCGGGGCTTCCCACGGAGCCCAGTGCACTGCCCAGGAAGGCGGCCATGGGGAGAGCCCGCAGGGGCTGGGAGGGGCGGGGGGCCCAGGAGAGGGGAGTTGACCAAGATGGAGAGGACAGAGGCGCTGTCAGCCATGCGAGCAAGGCGGGGGGGGATCACAGACGCAGTGCAACACCTGCACCCGCCACCCCCGCGAGGCCACGTCGCTGACCCCGTGTCGCCCACCAGGAAGAAGGGGACGTCCGAGCCGCGGATCTCGTCCTCATGGTCCAGTCTAACAGGACGGACCTCCAACAGACCCGCGCTGGACGCCGGGGGAGCCCTTCCCCAGGCCGCCACCTGTCCCCCGAGCGACCCCCTGCCGTGTCCCTCGGCAAGAGCCCGCCGGCGGCCGCACCCAACACTCAGCGCCCTGGGCCGAGGTGCAGCGGCCGTCTGCGGACCGAGCTGCTCTGCCCGCAGGTCCGGGGCTCACAAGCTCGGCCGGGGGGGACGGAGGAGGCCGGCGGCCTTGAGGAGGCTCCTCCAGGGCCCGCGGGAGATGCCTTGCCCACCGACGCCCTGTCACTCAGCGGGGCGCGCCGGGTGGACAGACGGTCCCGCCCGACGCTGCACACGCGGCCGTCCGAGGCGAGCATGGAGATGGCTCAGCCCACGCACCGCCAAGCGCCCAGCACAGGCAACCCTTGGCCAGTCTGTCCCGCTGGGCGTTTGCACCAGCTGCCCACACCCTCCCGGCTGCTTCCTGGGCCAGAGGGACGCCCGTCTCCCCCTCCGTGCGCATAGGCCCGCGTGAGCCGCGCTGTTGGGGTCCGTCCGCCGGCCACCCTTGGGCCGCGCCCACCTGCTGTCCAGTGCGGATAATGCTCCGGCGGAGGTGGGGGTCCGGCTCTCTCCGAGACAGGGGTTCAGCTCTCCCAAGGCCCGCCAGGCCGGGACCGCTGGACCACGCGGCAGCCCAGCCGCAGCGTCCGGGAGAAACCCCGCTCGGCTCCCGTGGTGGCCGCGCCGGACACACCCCCAGCAGCGCAGAGGGTGCATGGCCCCGCCCGGCGGGTGCTGACAGACGCCCATGGACACTGTCACCCATGGGTGTTTCCACCGCATGGGTGATGTATCACATAGGTCCCCTGGACAGGCCAGGTCAGCTCCCCATAGGCGGGCACCTGCCACCTGGTGCCTGCCTGGGACCAGCCACCCCCACAGCGGGAGGCGAGGCCACTGCTGGACTGTGTGCAACCTGCAAGGCTGACGGCACCCGCTGGGCCTCGGGGGTCTTCTCTGAAGGCTGCCCAGACCTTCCGTCCATTCTGGAATTGGCCACTCCTCGTGCCCAATACAGCCCCTCCCCTCCCCCTCCCCCAGACAGGGAGCACAGCTGTGAGCTCTGCCAAGGAGACTGCGTGTGAGGTGTGGGGTGGCCCCTCGCTCCTGCCGCAGAGAGGGCACGGGCCACCCCGAGGGCCCAGGGCCGCGGACACACCCACCACGTCACGATGGTGGCGCTGGGTGGCGGACGGCCCTGCTCCCGCCCTCTCCCAGGGCTGGGGTTCTCCGCGCCCCCCCGGATGCCGCTGCCAGAGGCGCGGGCAGGCCTGGCTCCCGACACCTCAACCTTCTATCCGGCTACCTCCCAGGCACCTGGCAGCGGCCAGGGGGACTCGTTAGCCAAAAGCCGTCTGTCGGGAAGCGGCTTGTTCGCCCAGGCGGAGGATCGAGGAGCTGGCTGTCAGGAGGCAGGCCGCTCACGCGGAAGCAGCGGGTGCATCGCAGAGGGCCAGGACGGCCCCGGCCTGACCGCTGCCCGCATCGCACGGAGCCGGCTCCCGGCCACCCGACTCCTGCCTGCGGCGGCTGCTCCGCCTGCCCCGTCCACGGGACCCGGTCACAGGACCCACACGCCCATCCTTCCTTCCGCTTCCTTCGGGGGTGTGGACAGTGCAGACAGGACGGACCCCACGCACAGGCTGACTGAGGGGCTCCGTGTGGCCAGGGCTCTGTGCGGGGACCCTGCCCGGCGCACGGCTGGTCAGAGGTGCGGCTGCGGGGACGCCCGTCTCACCGCGTCACCACGTGCAACAGCAGCCACTTCCCTCCCATGTCCTGAGCCGGCGCCGTCCTCACGGCTGCGGGGACGCTCGGCCTCGGCCTCACGGCCCCAGGACAGGCAGACGCCTGCCGTCTCAGGTTGGCACGAGGCCGTGGGCGGTCACGCGCTTGCTTGGGGCGCGGCAGCTCAAGGCACCAGAGCTGGCCGGACCCAGCGCAAAGCCCCCGACACTGCTGGTGGCTGCCACCTCACATCCCGTCCGTCCCTCTGCCCAGCCGTTCATCCATCCCACAGCACGGGGGCGGCACTGCGCCCCCGACAGAAAGCTGGGAAGGGCCCGAAGGCACAGGCACCCGGCAGGCGCCACGGCGGCCCGGGCACGGCCCCCACCCAGCCCCAGTCCTTACCATCTCCGGCCTTGCTCGGGTTGGTGGGCTCAGGGGCGCTCAGCGGCCTGAGGGGGATGATGATCTCGTCCACGCTCACCCCTTCCTCCGCGTGCTTCTCGGAGACGTGCGAGAGGAGCTCGGCCTGGCTTGGGGAGAAGAGGTTGCAGCACTTGCACATGAAGATGGCCGGGCTCTCTGCAGAGAATCCAAGAGACAAAAAGCCTCAGGTCATCGTCACAGAAGCAGTGACGGCCCCCACCGCCGGCCGCCCCAGGGAGGCCCAGCCCCCCTCAGCCTGTGCCCCTGACACCCCCAGCCGGACACTGTCAGCATGCCCCACCCCCCAGCCCCTAGCCCCTAGCCCCCACCCCCCAGCGGGCAGCCTGGATGCCCGGTGGGCGCGCCGAAGACGCACACACAGGCCCCACGCACAGGCTGCCCGCGGGCCATGGGCACAGAGCGAAAGGCTAACACCAGCCTTCCGGGGCCCCGCCGGGCTGGCTCGGGGGGCCGAGGACCAGGAAGGAAGCTGCTGCTTTTCAAGTCACTTCTTGTAGGGCCATCACCACTGACAAATGTTCACTAAACGTCCATCACCTTCCCCCCATTATGCAGGCAGGAGACGTCGTGGGGATAAGAAACTCATCTCTGAGTCCGAGTATCGGGGTGCGGGGGTCAGGGCCAGCGACCGAGCGTTGGACCTCGGGGAAGAACCGATGACGGAAGAGCCACAACCAGGAGCCGCCCGGGAAAAGCGTGCCCCCCCCCCGGCTGGGGGGGGGGAGACCCAGAAGGCCACGGGCCCCGCGGGGCTCCCCCAGACCCAGCAGAGCTGCCCTGCCCACGCGGGCAAGCAGCGGCCGAGGGGACTCTTGCCCGCGGTCCGCACAGGACACAGGACCCCACAAGGCTGGGCAGCTTACGAGGAAGACCTCTCGGGGATGCTGTCGTATTTCCCAAAAACCGTTCCATCCCGCAGGACCCCGAAACACTCCCCGCCAAGACCCCCCGCCTTTTCTTTGTCTGAGGCCGTGCTGGCCTCGGGGGCCGCCTGTTGACCCTGGGGGGTGGGGGGGGCAGATTGAGCCCCCGGCCGCCGGTGAGGGGGACGCTGAGCGCCGAGGAGACATCCGAGTCCGGCCACTAAGTCTTGAGGGCTCCTGCGCGTCCGGCAGCGACTCCACAGGCCGCGTCCAGCCTGGGGCGGCGGCGGTGGACAAACGCACAGGACAGACGCGCGCCGGCAGCGGTGGACAGACACGCTCTGGGCGAGGAGCTGGGCACACGGGGCGTGTCCAGCCAGCGCTGGCCGGAAACGCCCTGAGGTGGTACGTGCTGCGCTGGAGGGAGGGGGTGCCCGGGCACATGCTTGGAAGGCTTTGGGGGACCTGGGTGGCCCCGAAAGGCAGTCAGGGGCCAGCCCATGGTCCCGGGCAGGGCGGGCAGAAAGCACCCGCCCGGGCTCAAGGCCACGTCGCCACCCCCCCTCCACGCAGGACCCGGCTCAGGACCGCCTGAAGGCTAGGTCTCCGAGGCGCCGTGGGCCCCACCGGGGTCAGCACGAGTCAGAGCACCACTCAGGCTGGCCATGGCCACGGGCTGGTGCCGGGAGGCCCCACACCCCCGACGGGGCGCCCTCCTGCCTACAGAGCCCCCCTGAATGCAGCAGAGCCAGCCCGCACGGGTGCAGACAGCAGAGGGCGGCAGTGCAGACGCACAGCTGGGCGGTGGCCATGGAGCTGGCCGGGTCCCCGGATCCGCAGGGCCGCGGCGCCGCCAAGCCAAACGAGAGCGGGTCCGTCTTCACAGCGGCCACCACGAGAAAGCCCGGCCGCGGCCCGAAATCGAATCCCAGCGGCGCCGCCGGCCGAGGCTGACGAAGGCGCTGCAAGCCGGATGCGTCTTTAGGCCCAGTCACGGCGCTCGTCCTGGGCACGAAGAGCCGGGGGCGGGCGCCGTGCTTAGCACAAGGCCATCGCGGGCGCCAGGGCCCAGCACGCATCCTCCCCGGGCAGCAGCGGCCGCGGCCCCCGCGCTGGCCCCGTCTGAAGACGCGAACCCTGCTGCTCAGCTCCGGCCGTTTCCGAAGATGAACAGCAAAGGAGCCCGCGGGGGCCGGGCCCTGCTCCCCGGGTGTCCGCCGGAAGTGGCCGCAGCCCATCTCAGGAAGCGCTACGTTGGGGACGGCCCGGCCAGAGGGGGTGCCTCCAGCCCGCCGGCCGACACACTTGGCCAACACGCCCACCACGTGGCTCGGCAGCAGACTCCGGAAACGGGACCACCGCGCATGGGGCAGGTGGCAAAAGTGAAACCAAGTCCAAGACTGTGACCAAACCACAGAAACCGCCGGGTCCCAGGTCACATACCTGTGCCAGCAGCACCCTCTAATGGCCGCTCGTGGCACTACACCCTCTATTAGGGAGAAGGAGCCACTCTCACACCATCACCGTCCCAGCCCCGGTGTGCTGAGTGGGCTGGAGCGGGCAGGGGCTGTCAAGTGACCCTGCAGGCAGCAGGGGCGGTCCTGAGGGAGGCTCGCCCAGTCTGGTGCGGCCAGGGTCCTGCCTCCGCTTGCTGGCAGCGCAGAGAGGGCGCAGCCTGGATGGGGAGCAGGTAGGGGCGGGGCCCATCACGGGAACTGTCTGTCTTTCAGACCCAAGCACTCAGCCCCGCCCCCTCGCAGAGCGCCCCGCCCCCTCACGGAGAGCCCCGCCCCCTCGCAGAGCGCCCCGCCCCCTCGCAGAGCGCCCCGCCCCCTCGCAGAGCGCCCCGCCCCCTCGCAGAGCGCCCCGCCCCCTCGCAGAGCGCCCCGCCCCCTCGCAGAG
>PVHY01029806.1:0-13942 GCA_004024945.1 Uropsilus gracilis
TTTCTTTCCTTACTAATTTCTTTAAAAGACAACTGACTGCTTAAAGAACAAAATGATAAAATTGTATAATGTATATAATGTATGTAGAAAAATATACCACACACCACAGAAGTAGTGTCTTAAAATGCTAGCTAAATGGTTCAATGTTGATTTTTAAGTAGTTGTGATAAATTAAGGATGCAAAATGTAATCTCTAGTATAAACTATAAAAGTTTGATCTAAAAAAATAGAAAAGAATTGCAAAAAAATTAAATTAAATTGAACCAAAAAGAGGCAAGACAGGAGAGAGCATCAAACCAGATTGGACATATAAAAAAAACTAAGAGAAGGTGGAGAGCTTAAATCCAATAGTAGCAGATTGTATTTCCTGTATATATAGTCATGACAATATCTCCCATCTTCTGCAATAGGTCTGTATTAATTGTCCAGGGCTGCTATATCAAATACTACAGATTGGGTGGCTTAAAGAACAGAAACTTATTTCCTCTCAATTAGGGTGGTTGGAAATCCAAATTAAAGGTATCAGAGATCTCTCTCCTCAACTTGTACTTGTTGTATCCTATTGTCTTCACACAGTCGTTTTCCTTTGTATGACTCAACCAGATGACCCAGGATAATGTCCTCACTTTAAAATTAGTTAACAATCTTACTCCCATTTACAATTTTCAATCTCTTGCTAGATAACATTCACAGGTTAAAGGAATTAAGACCCAGACATTTTGGGATTACATGCTATGTAACGTCATTAAAAATTTTTTTTTGTGAAAGCTACTGAACCCCTATTATATTATTCACTATTCTTGGTGCTTGGGCTATATTTAGGTATTTGCTTATTTTTATCTGTCTTTCTTACTGGAATCTCAGGGTCTTACCATGGACTGTGTGGTAAGAACATTACACAATACATAGTAGGAGTGCAACAAATTTTATTGAATGAGTAAATGTGAACTCAAGGTTTCATTTATTTTGCTGATTTTATTGATAATTTTAACAGAATAATTTATTAGCAGAATTTTATCTAGACAAAAATCATAGAAATTAAGGCTCTGCAAACCTCAGTAAATGTTAAGTGCCTAGAATACCACTATCACCCAGTTCTAAGGACAAAAAACAGGAAGACAGGGTCATTCATTGTAGAAGTTAGTCTCTATGATAGAAAATATATTTTTGTCAGAAAACAATTTAGCTCAAGAGAAACACTCAGATTTATTTCCTGATATATTTTTGTTATTGTTTTGCCTTATTTCAAATACATTATTTCAAACTAAAATGTATGGTATTAAAAATGTGATTATAGGCAGTATCTTCCCAAGTATTTTCCAAGCATTTTTTTAGAGGTTTGTAAAATGTGAACACCAGAAAACAACATGGTTTGCACCATTATTTCTAATCTTTCATACAACAGGTTTTTGCTATGGACTGATTGTGTTCCATAAAGGTTTATATGTAAAAGCTCAGCCCTCAGTGTGATGGTGTCTGGAGGTGGGGGTTTTCATGTGACAATAAGAGGAAGGGTCCCCACCCATCTCTCTCATGAGAAGGTACAGCAAGAAGGCAGATGACTTGCTTCTTTAGACCAGTAAAAGGATTCTCACCAAACACATTTAATCTGCCTGCACCTTGATCTTAGACTCATGCTTCCAGACCTGTAAGGATTAATGTCTGTTGTTTTAACTACCTAGTATTTTGCTGTAAATCTGAGTTAAGATACCATCTTAGAGCCTTGAATAAATTAAGACAGCAAATGCTAGTGTCAAGAATTCTAATGGAAAGTTTCAAATAGATTAAAAAAGAGAAACTAGTAATGGACTCTGTCCAAAGAAAAAAGCTATAAAAATATAAAAGCAACTCACTGGTCAAAGAAAGAACTACAGAATTTTCGTGAGTGATTCTGTTCTTGACAAAATTCATTTAGTTTAGAAATTATAACTGATCTGAAAAAATTACATGAAGTTGAAAAAGAATATACTGTGAAATAATTCAGCTAATAACAATACATTTTTAATTCCTCATAGGAGACTGGAAAACAAAGTTAGTAAGAACAAATAATTGTCTTTGGACAATTATTTTGGACAGGAACTTTTTGAAGCCCCATGAATCGTGAAGATAATACAGTATCTCATAAACCTGAGCAAATATGGGCCATTTTTATCCAGACACAAACCTCTGCAGGCAAAATCTCCAGATATCTTTCCCAGAGATAAAGAATGAAGTTGTTACATTCAGAGCAGGACCTCCCAAGGTTGACAGTGACAGTCAGAGCAGAGGGATGTACGTCTCCTCCCCACCACCTGCCTACCAGCCTGTGAGTTAAATGAAAGCAAGTCCGATTGAATTGCACCACAACACAAATGTTTCTTTACAAGCAGTTACTGACAGAGTGTGCAACCTGCTCCTGTAAGCTGAACAAAGTCTTCCCTCAGAGCACCCCTGATATTAGCTGACTGCTTGTGTTCCCCAAAAGCCATAAGCCCCAATGTGATGGTAAGATAATTAAGCTTAAATGACGTCGTGAAGACAGAACCCCCATGATGGAACGAGTGTCCTTATAAGAGGAAGAGAAACCAAGGCTAACTTTTACTCTTTGTCATGACAAGATACAGCAAGAGGGATGCCATCCTCAAGACAAGAGGATTCTCACCAGAAACCAAGTATGCTGGCACACAGACCTTGAACTTGCAGGTGCTAGAATTCTGAGAAATAAATAGTCGCTCTATTAGCACTCCCATATCTCTAGGGCTTTTCACTTGTCCGATTGCTGGTTTTCTAGTAGCACCCTGAGCTGATCTAGACAATTCTCTGGATCCTTCAGAAGAATCCTGTGAAAAGTCCTGTGAAAACTCCAAGAAGATCGGATCAACAAGCCTTTCAGTCCCTCATACAGGAGGCATATACATTAAAGGAGTTCTGGAACTAAGACATTACCCCAAACATTTTATTCTGCTGTATTTGGTGGCTGTTAGATCCTCATACCAAAAAAATCATGAAAAGTTGAAGAAAAACTGTACAATCTTGCTAGTCCTTCATATACCCTGAATGCCATTCATTTCTCTAATGAGAATTAATTGTAACACAACTTTGGTAGAGATTTAGATAGCTACTTCTACCTAGCAGCTTCTGGAGTATGGACTCTAAATTCACAGTTTTTCAAGTGCTAGCTAGCCACTCCTAAGTAAACTGTAAATGACATGCAATATAAAAAAGGACAAGCTATTATCATCTTTCTTTCAAGGTTACTGTTAAATCAAAAACATAAAGTTACAAATTTTCCATACTTTGAATGTTTATATTTAACAAATTAGTCCTTTGATACAAAATGCATAGAATAAATTTTTAAGTCATATTCTGTTATAGCCAATGTGGATGCAAATGAAAGTTGATTATAATGTCTTCTCCTTTCCAGGCTGTGATAAATCACTGTGGCAGCCTGAAATAGAAGCCCTGGGTTGAACTTTATGTACCAGCACTCCAACCCTAAGTCAGGTCTGGATTCACAAAATCCCAATGACTTTGAAGTTTTCCCTAAGTCTGTCTAGTCAAGGTCATCATGCTTTAATTAGTACATGTTGGCTCTTAGTACATGGGGCCACAGTGGGCTCCACTGTCAGGCCTTGTCACACATGTTGTCTCATTCAAATGGTATTTTCAACTTACATATAGTCTTTTTTTAAAACCATTTATACTGCTATTTTTATCAGTTATTAATTATATAAACATTACTTTTTTGCTGTGTTCATGGTCAATTTGAAGATATAAGATACTAATGGAGAATGCACCATTCTCCTGGATATTTTTCATTGAACTCACAAACCCTACTTATTGTTGTTAATGAGTCATCAATCACTAATCACAAGTGGAGAAAACTCTTTAAGAGTTACTAATAGCAAAGATTATAATAATTATATCAAAGTGATAGGTTATAAATTCTTCTTACTTTTATAATTGCCTCTAAACATATACCATTACACAGATTTTTTTGCTGTTTTTGTTTTCTTGTTCATATATATACATATATAAATGCTAGGAACTGGACTGGGGGAGAAAGATGAAACTGAAATAAATCAAGCGAATTTTCAGTATCCTGCAAAGTGAAGCAAATCTTCCCTATTCTCCAAGCCTTGTTCTACTCAATTGCCCTTTAACGTGGTTGTGAATCTCTTGGTTAGTCCCTCTGCCATTGTGAAGAGTTTACTTGATAGTAAAGGAAAAGTAACATAGATTCCCACTCACCAGTACCTCAGTTTTCTTCCAGAAGATACAATCTCATTCAGATGTTTAAATGGACTTAAACATCTTAAACTTCAATCCCAACTCACAGAGCAAATTTCCTCCAGTTTCCTCCTGGTTGAGGATTCAACTCTCAGGCTTAGTAATTTTCCCAGCTGACTTCACTCTCCTTTGAAAGGTGCATCAGAATCCTCTGCTATTAACTCATCAATTAGCTTCATTTCTGATGGAGTTGTGTACAAAGAATTTTGGACAAAAATGGACTAAATGTGTTATTTTATACCAGGTAGGCCTGGTGTGAGGTAAAGGTACAATATACTGTGTGAGGTAAAGGTACAATATACCCACTTATATAAGGTGGGTCTTCTGAAACTAGATTATTGGGTTCTGTTTCCTACTTAGCGTACATGTGATGGAAGGAGCATTGCTTATGGATTTTAATACTCAGTGTATTTAAGAGATTTGGAGTTTCAGAAAACTCCAAAACATGTAAATATATACATATATTTATATAAAACAGTCTCCATTATATATATATATAGTGTATATATTTTAACATAAAATGGAGGTTGACAATTTGTTCATTTACATATAAATATATTTTCTATGCATTTATATACATATATTATATATATATAAAACCTCTGGGTATTTTCTGTGTGTTGCACATGGACATGTCATAGCTATATCATAATAACAAATGTATTTATATATAAAGTCATCATATTGGTAGAGACCCAGTTGTTTTTCTAGCACTAGAAAATCATGTTTCAATCATTTATATGACAGGAGGAGTAAATATAAAACAGAGGCACAAAATTTAAAAAATACATCTTTGACCTTCTTGCTCATATATGACAATTATTTAACTCAACTACATATGGTGTAAATGTCTTGAATTTAAATTGCAAGTGTGTAGATCACACTTAAGAACATGTGAGATGACACATCGATATAGAAATTAAATGTCAAACCCTCTTTCGATTTTCTGTTTTAAATTCTGCTTTGAACATTTAGAAACCACCAGACAGATTCCAATATTCAGGCATCTCATTTCTAAGAGATAGGTAGGTCTGCGGGTGGGAGGTGGGGAAATCGTGATTCCCACTCACTCCTCTTTGCAAGTATACAGATTGAAGTCATGGGCAAGGAACCGAAAAATATTTTCTCGTAGCTCACACTGGAATTTACAGGCTGCGAGAATTCACAAAACAGACCAGAAATTGTTTTCAAACAACACTAAACATTCCTTAGAGCACAGTGCCCTAAATGCTGGATGGCAAGTGCCAGTCCCCTGGATTTGCACAGGGACAGCGCCTCCTGCTGGCGCACAGATAAATCGGTCGTCACCATTAACCCCTGGGCAGGGATAAGGGGTGACTGCAAGTTTTCCTTTTAAAATAAAACAGCGTTTTCAATATGAGTTATGCCAGTGTCTACCGAGTCAGATCCACATGCATCAAACCTTTTCCTACAGAGAGAGGGAATCTGCAGAACTAACAACAGAATGATAATGAATTAGCCTCTTCTAGACTACTGGGTACAGACCAATCTTTCCTACTCCAACAGTGGTAGATGTTCACCTAAATAACTTGGTTTGTGGTATGCCATCATCTCTGGAACAGTAATCCTTGAGATCCTCATACATACTGAAGTAATAGATAATGAAAGGTACACACATAATAGCATATATTTACAAAGTATTTACTGTGATCTCCCACACTGTTCCATGTGGGACATGGACACTATGTCTCATGAATTCTCATAGTGATTTTGTCAGGTAGGTATTATTCTCATTTTATAGAGGAGGAAACAAAGGCTCAGGGAATTGAAGCAGCTTCACTTAGATTATTAGTAGCAAAATCATTCAGGTGATCTGACTCCATGCCCAATTCTTTTTTTTTTTTTTTGAAACTAGGTCTCACTATTTTGCCCTGGGAACCACAGGCTCACGTTGCCCATGGTACCACAGACTCAAGCATTCCCCATCCTCAGCTTCCCAGGTAGCTGGGATTATAAGAGTGTACCACCATGCCCAGCTAGCTTTTGAGACTAGGGTTCGTTATGTTGCCCTGGGTGGATCTCGAACCCAAGACTCAAGAGATTCCTAGTCTCAGCCACGCTCTAGGCTGCGCTTGAAGGCACGCGCCACCATGCCTGGCTGCATGTCCTATTCTTAACCACAGTTCTCATGGATGCATACAACATTTTTCCCCTCAATATTGCTTCCATGGATCTGTTATGTCATGTCCTTTCTATGCATAGCCCATGCCCCCCAACTTCTTGTATGACATCTTGAGCAGTTCTCACTGTCTTTTCCTGGAGAACAAAATGCTTCCAGTAACCCGAGAACAGTCACCAGTAAGTAACTAATAAATGAGATCCAATGCAGTGCTAACTTTCAAAGCTCCAAACAAGCATTTCCTAGAATCTAGCACTAGTAGCCGTTGTAGGCATTGCACCTACAGTGGAAAGGGACTGTCCACTTCTGTGCTCAGTTGGCCAGTTTACTCACTCTGCTCTAGGGAGCTGCGTTTTTGGCTCACAGAACTTGGCAATTTGGAAGGGAGATGAAGGTAGGTGTAGGAGGATGGGCTGCTTCCCTACCTGTCCTGAACCAGCATCAGACCACTTGGTCTTGGGAACAATTCTTGGTGAGCAATGGAGAGATCTTCTCACTTCAGTTCTTTGAGGGTAAATTCTTGAACCTCCCCTTTAATGGACTGGGTCTCAGTAATTCACCTTCACTTATGGCTTTTTATTTTGTTTTGTTTTGCTCATCACTCCACATAGCTCTCTTTGCCTCTGACTTTATGTCAGCTTTCTCTCAAGCCACCATGGAAAAGGCACCTCTTTGTCCCATCTTTGATGGGACTGCAGTATTTCTGAAGCCACAACTTTCTGTTCTAGGGTGTGGCCCCAGGGTGATCCAAATATCACCCAACCCTCAATGGTCCCTTGAAGTCACTGTCACTTTACTGGAAGGAAGGGATTGACCCCCGTGTCATTGTATCAGTAAAATAACTGCGATGACTTCCTAATTTCCAATTTGGCTATTGGCGGTCTCTCATCATTTCTGGACCTCAAGCAGAGGTCTAGTGTTGCAGTTTGGAGTCTAGGAGTAATTTTCTCTTGTCTTCAATCCTTAACTCAAAATAAGGCCAAAAAAATTTTATTTACGGGAGGGAGACAATTGCACCTCACAGGTAAAGTACTGAAAGAAAATCAGGGGATCCAAGTTCTAGTCTTATTCTGTATATATAATACAGAATGATGTAGATTTTGGTAACTACTTCTTTTTTTTAATTTCTTTGAGACTCCTTTTCTACATGTATCGCCATCAAAGCTGCCTGAGTGATTTTCAAATGAACACAGCACTGTGGGTTTTTAATTGCCATTTCATAGGACAAAAGGACTCCAGAGTCACATAAGTTTAGATGATCCTTAAGCTATAGTCAAAGTACATTCTTTCCAACAGGATTTTTTTTTTTTAATTTTTTTTTTTTTTGAGACTAGGTCTCACTATTTTTGCCCGTGGAACAGCAGGATCTCGTTGCCCGGGGTACCACGGACTCAAGCCATCCCCAGCCTCACCTTCCCAGGTAGCTGGGATTACAGGTGCACGCCACCACGCCCAGCTATTTTTTTGGAACTAGGTCTCGCTACGGGCCCCAGGCAGGACTCGAACCGCGATCCCTAGGCCCGGCCGCTTCATAGGCTATAGCTTACAAGCACTAGCCACCGTGCCCGGCCTCCAACAGGATTTCTTAATCCACGTTACAAATCTCCAGAGAAAAGTATGCAATAGTCCCTCCTAATCCATGGTGATATGTTCCAAGATCCCAGTGGATGTGAAGCTCTGACTAGCACTAAGCCCTAAATACACGGTTTTCCCCCTCTACATAAATACCTATGACCAAAAAGTAATAATAAAATAGAGCAATTATAACAAAGTAGTGTACTAAAAGCTAAGTGAATGTGGTCTCTCTCTCTCTCTCTCTCTCTCTCTCTCTCTCTCTCTCTCTCTCTCTCTCTCTCTCTCTCTCTCTCTCTCCTCTCCCGAAATCTTAATTGTTCATACCTTCAGACCATGTCCACAAATAACTGAAACCTTGAAGAGTGAAACCAGGAACAAGAGATGACTCAGGATGCTGAGTCATCAGATGTTTTTCCCATGGACTTTCTTGTAGGGAGCTAGAGAGTGCTCTGTAATGCTCTGTAACATCTTTCTTAGATGTTAAAATTTAGAAAATGTCAATCTGATGAACTAAAAGGACTCATATAATCAAATTTCAGTATACTTGAATTCACAGCTTTCTGACCCAATCAGAACTGTATCTCTTTCCCCAACCCACCTGGACCATCATGTAGAGCAGTGTTTCACACTATGTAGAGAACTCACAGCTGTGAGTATAGCAAGGTATACGCAATCAACTGGCCAGAAATTCACCTTGCTTTGTGTTGACAGTTGTGTTTTCCAGAAGCAAATGTGGAGACAGTTTGGCATGCATGGAATTTTATTTTATTTTATTTTTATTTATTTTATTTTTTTATGCACTCCCTGCATGCATGGAATTTTTAAAGGTCAAAAGCTTGGGTAAAGAGAGGGAAAAAGCAGTAATGGATGGAGAGAAAAGCTTCTAAACCAAGAATGATACAGCTTCTGTCAGCCCTACGGGGGGATCTTAAAAGCAAATTTTGGGGCCAGGCCTGGTGGCGCATGCCTGTAAGTGGCAGCCTAGGAAGCCGCCGCAGAGACCAGATGCCGTGGTTTGAGTCCCACTCAGGGCAACGTAGCAAGACCTAGTTCCAAAAAAAATATGGCTTGGCATGGTGGTGCACGCTTGTAATCCCAGCTACTTGGGAAGCTGAGGCTGGGGATTGCTTGAGTCCGTGGTACCCCGGGCAACGAGAGCCTGCGGTTCAACGGGCAAAAATAGCGAGACCTAGTCTCAACAACAACAACAAAAAGTAAATTTTAGCCATAAGTTGACGCACATGGACCTTTAGTTTTCCATCTTGGGCCAGTTGAACCCTTGATGGGGTTACTCTCAACAGTGGAGGTAAATCCTGAGGAGCAGCGGGGGGGTCTGCACACAGGGAGGCACTAAGTCTTCCACTGCAGGTGTCTGGGAGGACCCCTTCATGTTCGGCTTCTGCTACCCCCACAAGGAGAACAGAATTACATTCTGTTTGTTTCAGTTTACTCTAGAGAAGAATATGGAATATGGAAAGAAAGATATCCAGAAACAATGGAGGACAAAGAGAATCCACACAAACTGCCATCGAGAATTAAGCTATTTCCTGTCACTTTGGTTTTTCTTTTTCTTTTTTGAGACTAGGTCTCGCTGTTTTTGCCCGTGGAACCGCAGGCTCCCGTTGCCCGGGGTACCACAGACTCAAGCAATCCCCAGCCTCAGCTTCCCAGGTAGCTGGGATTACAGGCACGTGCCACCACGCCCAGCTGTTTTTTCTGGGGGGACTAGGTCTCGCTACGTTGCCCCAAGCAGGACTCAAACCGTGATCTCTAGTCCCAGCCGCTTCCTAGGCTGCCGCTTACAGGCACGCGCCACTGTGCCTGGCCCTATTTCCTGTCACTTTGAAAGTGTCACTGGGTAGTTCTACCCAGGTAGTTCTACATGTCACTGGGTAGTTCTACCCAGGTGGCACAACTCCACCCACCAGTACCAGAGGCAAACTCTCAAATCTCACACTCCATTTGAATACGAGTGAGTGAAGAATAGCTCAACACTAGGGAAAACTGCAAAACACAGGACAGGCTGTGATATCAACAGAGTTTGTTTTCTGTCTCAATTTGCTGTTTACAGAAATTGGTCTAATGATAGACCCAAATTATTTATCACCTACACTTAATTAAAAGATAGGTTTATACAGGTGCCTAAATAAGGGATTCATGTAGTTCTGAGAGTGACTTAAGAGGGTGCTGGTTTCTAAGAATATTGAGAAAAAAAAGTAAAAAATCATGGCTGGCTGTAATATCAAAACCAGTTAGAGCTCAGATTTCACTGCAAGGCCAACTCCAACCCTGACAACCAGATGGGGATCAAGGAGGAAACAGCCTCAGGTGCCCACTTCCCTGGCTGAAGAAGAATCACAAAGCCTCCAAATTGTACCTTTCCATATGTTCAGTTGAGGCACCCACGCTGTGAGTACAGAAACAAGTAGACTATCAACTCTTCATCCTGAGCTATTTATGGAAAACCAAATGGGTAGGTGATGCTGAGTGAGCAGGTGGGTTTTAGTAAAATATTTCCCTGGCTGCTTTAACTTATGCAAAGTCCAAGTTGAGGAAAATAGCACAATGCTAATTAAAGCTGTAGACTGGAGTTTGCCAAAACTGCTGGCTTTGATGAATGAGGCTTTGAAAGCCTTCCAGACTCATGGATGAGCTACTAGTTAGCATGCATCTCATTCAAAGAGATGCTAATCAAAGAGCTTTATTAAGTCACTAAGGGGGTAAATCCAAAGTTATGTTAGAAGAATAACTACAATCTACTACTATTTAACATTTACTTTCTATAATCTCAAATATTCTGGCCACTTGTATGAACCTTCCAAAGATGTAGAACCACTCCAGAATTTCTCTTTGAGTCACTATTGGAGAAAATCCTGGTAATCTCTGCTCCCATAAGGTGGTTCTGTGAAAGAAACACTTGGCCTCTGTGATGGCACTGAAGGCATTTGATGACAGCCTCCATCTCTGAAGGTCTAGTGACAGAGGAAGACTGAAATACTGAAGAGTTTCAGACCCAAAGAAAAAGAAGATAGCATGAGTTTATTTATTCTAAGCTGAGTGTGCTCTGTCTACAGTTAGTACACAGACCAAGAGTGGGGAACATTGCTAATGTTCCCTAAAAGAATGCCTTTCCTAGTCCCTTGGCAGATGGGTGGGATCAAGTGACTAGCTTTAGCCAAAGAAATGTAAGCAGAAACAACCTGTGTCACTCCTTGACTGATGTGGTACAAAGTCCTTTAGCAGTTAGTTCTCCATCTTGCCTGTCTGCTGTATGTTCTAGATGATGCAGTTGTGCAGTTACTGTGTCCCCAACAGCCTGGATCCCTGTTCCACTGAGTTCACCTGGCCTATTTCCTATAACCATTACTTTGAAGTTAGTGATGTCGCTCATATTTGTTTCATACTTCTGCCACATGATTATTTTACCATAAGCACATCATATGGTTTTGCATGTGTTTAAGCTTTTAAACAAACGGTATGTTGCCAAATATATCACTCCGTGTTGCCTTTCAATTAATGTTGGTTTTGACACTTACCCATGCTGTTATATGTGGTTATTACAAGACTGAATGAATACACCATTTACTGATTGTTTCCTTCTATTCATTTGAATGATTTTACTTTTTGTTAGTACAAACAATTCTGATACATGTTATTTAGTCCAACAAGTACATATGCAAGAGTGTTTCAAGAGTCTGCACTTCAAAATAGAATTGTCAGATTGAAGTGTATGGGCAGTTTGCTTTACCAGATATTAGTAAATAAAAACACCTGGCACTTACGTAGTATTAAATCTGCAAGGAGGTAGTATTTAAGTTAAATTCATTTAATCCTCCTATAAACTATATGAAGTGCCTTGGAGCAGGGCCTGATTTGATAGAAGTGAGCTCTGTTTGAGTTATATTATTATATATATATGCATATTATTATCATCTGTGTGTCACACATGGGGAAACTGTAGCTACATATTTGAAGTAACTTGACAGTGTCACTCAGCTAGCTTCTACTACACTTTCAAACACTAAATTCTCCTCCATTTGGTCTCCAAAGTTCATAGTGAGAGTTCTCATTTCTACAGTCTTGAAAAACTTTCTGTTATCAAACTTTTCCATTTTTGCCAATCTGTTATCAATCATTATTGATTTTATTTTCATTTTCCTAACTAGAGGTTGCATGGTTTTTCGGTTCTTAGGCAATTCAGGTATTCTATCTGCTCTGATTCGCTATTCAAAGATACTCTCTTCATTTTTATACTGGATTGTTTGCCCTTTTTCTTATTGATTCATCAGTTTTTTGATGTATTCTTGACATTATATTGATATTGAATTATATTTTTCAGTTATACTTACCAGTTGTATTTATGTCAAATATCCCAGTATGTAGGTTGTATTCGTGCCTTTTCAACGCTTCATTGAAGGAAAAAACTTTGCAGGTTAATGTAATCAAAGTCATCAACCACTACATTAGTGCTGTTTGTATCTTTAAGAAATTCTTCACTGCACAGAGATTACAAAGATATTAATTTATATACCATCTAAAACTTTTAAAATTCTATCCTTCATATCTCATTCTTTAGTCTGCTAAAATTTATATGAATTTATCAAATGCTATTAAATTGTGCTACTTAACAAAGTCCATCCTTCTACTGATTGGAGGTAGTATCCCTACCCTGTATCCAGGGCTCCTGAATGTGGATTTTGCTGAGTTTTATTTTGTAACAATTAGTTCCATTCATCTTTTTGTTTATCTCTGGAAAAGACGTTACCATAGTTTTATAATTTATTTTCACATCTGAAGGGCAACCTTCTCCACCTTGCTTTCCTCAAAATTGTTATAGCTTTCCTTAGCCCTTTCTATGAGAGGCCTCTTGGCCTTTTTCATATGAATTTCAGGATCAATTTGTCAAGTTCCATGAAAAACTCTTTTGGGACTTTATTGGAATGCTATTGAATTTGTGAGTTTTCTCAAAGAAAAAATAACATCTACTACTATAAATGTTAACCAAAAACTATTGTATACTAAAAAAAATACAATTTTTTCAGTTTTTTTCCTTAGGTCCTTCTATATAGTTTTTAAAAATATTCTCCATAGATAATTTGCACATGTTCATTTTTATGTTACCATCAGTTTTTTGTTGCTCCTGGAATAGTATATAGTATATGTATACTATACTATATTTGCTTCTGTTCTTTTTTACTATTGCTGATATGGTGATACAAATGATTTTTTTTATATTATGGTATTATACAGCGAACTTGCTGAATTACTTTAACAATAATTTGTAAAGTCATCTGGGTTTTTCAATATATACAACATAGTACAATATGTCAAAAATATTGTCTTTTCCCCATACTTGCACTCTACATTTTTATGTTGTCATACCAGATTGACTGAGGCTTATTGTAAAGCCTGAGTCTTACAATGATGGAGGGAAATGCTCAAGGTCACGCAGCTAGTTGGCAGATGACCTAATATTCATTACAAAAATCTCCATTTCTTTGTCACTATATAAATGTTTCTCACTGAAGATTTTCCTCTTAAGTCTTCTGGACTGTTACATCAGTTTTAGATGACTATACAAAAATTTTAATTGGGTAAGGAAGAAGGAAACAATCACACAAACATTAAAAGTAGCTTGATAATGAAGTAGTAAATCTAATATAGTATTTTTTCGCATTTAAGTAGTCATGGGAAAGCTTCATTACATGCTTCAAGTTACATTGCTTAGCAACAGCTCTTCAGAATTTTCAGTTATTAGTGTGATTGCTATAAAGAGAATAAACTGAAAAACTAATCTACAAACGCTAGATACATTTGCATATAGAAATGAATGAGTAAATATCTAATTGTGTCTCAAAATACAAACATTGTCTTTTCTATAGCAATCATTTTTGAGACATTATAAGACAAATCTTCCCAGCATTAGTCATGCTTTCCTTTTGTTCTTCATTTTTTTTT
>PVHY01029807.1:0-13946 GCA_004024945.1 Uropsilus gracilis
AGGAGGGGGAAGATGGCGGGGGAGGTGAACAACAGGCCAAACAACCAACAACTGAACATAAACTTAACCAACCAACAATTTGCAGAAAAATGGGAGGAGTGACTGAAGGGGGGATACAGAGGGGGGATATGGAGGGAGGAGGAGGGATCAATTTATGCACAATTGTGACAAATCAATAAAAAATAAAAATTAAAAAAAATTAAAAATAAATAAAAAGGAAAAAGTTTATCATTTGAAGAACCATGGACAGAACATGGAGAGTGTCATACTAAGTAATGCAGAGGGAGGAGAATAAATACCATATGCTTTAGCTGATATGTGGATTATAGAGAAATAAGCAAAGGAACAGATAAAACTAAATAAACTAAAATAAACCCTAAAAATATAAATATAATATTGAGGCTACCTGAGTGTGAGAGGGGTTCGAAGCAAAGGGGAGGGGGAACCTGGTGGATTATGGTGTAGGGTATGTGTGCATTGGTAATGGGTGTGGTATGGTAATGTACATTAGAGAGGTGTGAACCTGTACCCCGATGTCATACAGTGTTGTAAACCAATGTTGCTTGATAAGATAAGTACATTTTTAGAAAATGAGAGTTGACCTTTGGGAAGTTGAAGACGGCTGTTTTCAGATGTCCCACAGCATTCTACTTCCCTCCGTTTAGATTTGACCCTTTGGGACTAGGTAGGGCTTATTTCCTGCTATCTGTACCTCTCTAGGAGAGTCTTAATAGCATTCCCAAAACAAGCTTTCTTCCACTGTTTACAGGTGGACACGGACAGCAGAGACCAACAGCTTCTAAAAACCTCAGAGAGGACCTGGCCCATTTACATTACTCATGGTTCACTGGGCTGGCTCATCACTGGTAACCCTGATCCTGTAGTGTAGATTCTAGGAGATTTGAATAGGTTTGACCTAGAAAGTGGGTAATATGAATTACTTTTGGCTTAGCATTCTGAAGATGATTTAGAAGCCACATTTTACTTTTTTGTTTCAGATCAGTTAGGAAAACCAACCCATCTCTTTACACAGATGTGAGCACCAAGGGTGGGGGAATTCTCAGTCACTCCCAGGCTGCTCCAAGCTAGCTTCTTTCTCAACCTATCATCTCCAGGAGATGATCAGAGAAGGCACTTGTGTGCTGAAAGCCTACAAGGAGAACAGGAGCTATAATTCCAGAGACTCCTGAGCTGGTGTAGAATGACCCTAAATAGACTTTTCCTGGATAAGGGAAGGAGACCTGCTGGAGTGGAGGTGAGAGATGGATGCAGGGACAAATGTCCTAGCACAGTGCTGGAGACTTTCTGAGTCATCAAGGGGGATGGGGTGGAGATGGGTGCATGACTCCAACACCCAGCAGGAGGCATCTCCATGATAAACCTGGAAGCTCTCCTCTCCTGCTGTGTGTTGGCCAGGGCACTTTGGTGTGTGCTGATTGGCAGCTAGGTCCAGAAAAAAGAACAGACTTGTGACCTGGATCACAGGAGGGAAAGAGGGCAACTGAGGACATGGGGGCTGGGAGGAAGGAACTCAGGAAGGACGTAGCTGGGACCTGCCCTGAGGAGAGAGCAGGATCCCTGAAGTTGATGGGAAGGGAGCAGGCTTGGGATGGGGGGAGTCCTGAGACTCACCTGGCAGCAAGGGTGGGGGCGCAGATATTCCTAAAAAATAGGTGGTGGCCCAGATAGAAAAAGATGGGCCAGGAGTCAGATATGGGAAGGGAGAACTCTGGCTACATGGGCAGGACCATAGCGGTGAGTGAGTGTGTGTCTGCGTGCATGTGTGCACGTGCACGCACGCACATACATGTGCATGCAGGGATGGGGTAGGGAGTAGTGGGAAACTTTTGGGTTGGCCCAGGGACTTCACAGTGTGCAGAGGAATCTACAGAAAACCAGGAAATTCTAGAGGTTTGTGTTTTTTGGAGAGTCCCAACTTCTCCTTATTGCCTACCTCTGCAGTCCCAGAATTCACCTCACAAAGGCAGGTTGCTCCCTACAAAGACAGTGTGCAGAAAGCCACCTTAATGGCTTGACCCTTTCCTCTCCCTCCATCCAAATTCCCTCCAGCTAAGACCTTAGATTATCAAACTTGGGTTTGAGTCACAGGGTTTGGTCCTACAAAGATGGTCAAGTCCTATCCATTCAACCAGGGGCAGGGAGGTCAGGGTGGGTCAGCAGGGATTGCTACTGATGGGAAGCATTCAATAGGCTTTCTTATTACAAATAGATGATTGGTAGAAACTCACTAGAAAATTAATAAGCTCTTTGTCACTAGTGATACCCAAGCTGAGATTGGATGAACATTTAATGGACTGTGTGTGCTTGTGTGTGTTTCAGAGCTGGGATGGCACTATTGTGCGTTTGCACTATATTAATATTTCCCATTCATAGACTGTCCTCCAGATCCTTGATATATCTGTTACCCATGTACTTATATAGTATTTTCCTTAAGTGCTTCACTCTTTTGGACACAAATTAATGTGTTTAAAGAAAACCTGAAATCAGTATTTTTTTTTTTTTGAGACTAGGTCTCACTATTTTTTTTGACTGTGGAACCACAAACTCACTTTGCCCGGGTACCACGGACTCAAGCAATCCCTGGCCTCAGCTTCCTAGGTAGCTGGGATTACAGGCACATGCCACCATGCCCAGGTATTTTTTTGGAAATAGGTCTCCCTACATTGCCCCAAGCAAGACTTCCCTGGTCCTTGACTCAGCTTCCTAGGCTGCTGTTTACAAGTATGTGTCACCATGCCCGGCCCCTGAAATCAGTATTCTAAAGGAAAGACAGAGTTATTGTAGAGGATAACCTTACAGTCATGACCACCTCCACCACAACTTGAAAGAACATCATCAAATCTTAGCTAGATATTGTTGCCAGCCCTGTTGTCTTGGTCAAAATGAAGATAACAAGTGTTATAAAGAGCAAAAAGTGAGCTGCCTCAAACAAGGTCTTTTCTCTAAGATCATCTGGACCATCAGGAATTCATTGAACAGTCAGCAGCATCTTGGGTGAATCCATCTACTGCTGGCTGATGCTTGTTTCCTGTCATCCAAAATATTTGACCCTTGGTTAGAACCTCACATGGCCTAGCAGAGGTAGCCCTCCCCTCCATCCCCCCATCTGTAAAACGTGCTTGATTGGACAACAGTTGCTAGGATCCTTTGCACCTCTAACATTTCTTCCATCTCCACTCCTTCCACTCCTGTGTGGTTCATCCAGGGAGGAAGATGGGATCAGGGCTGCACCCAGGTCCACCACAAGCACCTTCTAGCCCTGCAGAAAAAGCAAGCTTTTCTGTTAGGCTTCTGTCTCTGCATTCTCCTCCTCTATCTGAGGCTGGCTGACTTGAGAGCTTCATGTAGTCTGAATGTCTATTTGAAAATAGGATTCCATTAAAAGGTTATAATTAGTATCCTCACCCAGACCTCTTCTTTAGAACCTGTCCTTATTTGATTTGGAGGCACTTTCAAAAGAAGTGGTGGGGGTAAGGGGAGGTGGAGTGAGTTAATTTTTCTCTGAGACCAAGACAATCAGAGAAACGGGTCTCATTTGGGGCTTTGTTTATAATTCAGAAAAGCACTCTGAAATATTTTCACCAGCAGACAGTGGGCAGGAGTGATGCCCTTTTAAGCACAGTACCTATGGTAGAATACAGCAACATCTGTTTTGAAGCAAATTCATGATGTGCAAAGTAGGCCAGAGGAATGAAGGGTAAATTAGTAGGTAATTATGCACTTTACAAAAGAAGGGTTTCTATAAGGAATCCTTTAAACAGGCAATCCCTGGTGACTGTTAAATAAAATACTGTTTCTTTGCAGGTAGGTAGGACTTAATAAGATGACCGTGTTTCAACCAGAAACATTTTGGGGAGGGACTTTTCCTGGAAAGCATGAATTTCCTTTCCATCTCTATGGATTTGCTTATTCCAGGCATTTGAGAGAGATAAAATCAAAAGGTATGTGACCTTTTGTATCTGGTTTCTTTCACTTAGTGTAGTGTTTTCAAGATGCCTCCATGTTGTAGCTTGCACCAGCCTAGCCCAGTCATTCCCCTTCATAACTGCATGATGATGCCCCTCTGTGTGGTTAGATCAAGTTTTACTCATCCATTCATCAGTTGATTGACATCTGGATTTCTATATATTTTTTGCTATTGTGAATAATGCTCCTCTGAACATTCATATATGTTTGAATGTATATGTATATATTCATATATATGCGGACAAATAATTTCCTTTCTTTTGGAGTGAGTGGAATTGGCAAACTTTACATTTAAAGTTTTTGAAAAATTTTAGACTTTTCCAGCATCTGCAACATTTTACATTCCCACAAGCAATACATGAGGGTCCAGTTTCCCTATATCGTCTACAACACTTGTCATTGGCCCTCTTTTTACTTTAACCATCTTGGTGGGTATATAGTGGCAACTCGTTGTGGTTTTGATTTGCACTTCCCTAATGCCCACCTGGGATTTGGCCTCAAGTCTTCCAATTCTTAATTATCCATTGTCCTAAAGCACAATGATGAGTGCTTTAGGGGGGAGGAAAGCATTTTCTTCCACCGTTTCCTCCTGCTGTGTCCAAAGGGAGATGAATTTGTTCAGATTCCCTGGATGAATACATATTGAACACAGTAGTAGGATGGGACTGTCTGTTCAGTATGATACACAAAACTGAGACCGAAATAAACAGAAGAAGGGGAGCACAGAGGGGGATCCATAGAAATGTAGCTCAGTTCATTGAAGATGTAATATCAAAAAATCAAGACAAAAACTATAATAGTACCCACAGACCATAGGCACTCATACTGTTAAGAGTAAAGAAGCACAGTTGTGTGCCTGTCTTCCCCCTCCCTCCACTGTCTAGCCCTTCGTCCAAAGGCTGTGGGTTGTAGAGTCACCAGCTCCAACTGGGCTGCATCTGATCAAGCTGGGGCAGAAACCAGAGAACTACTGAGAACTACTACTGGGTTGGCTGATTATTATATTATTATAATAATATTATATTATTATAATATGATATGATATTATTATAATATATAAATTATAATATAATATAATGATATAGCACTACATCATTATATTATACTATTATAATGAATTTATAAGTATTGGTTGATTTAAGTTTTTTCCAAGAATCAGTTAATACAGTTTGTAAACTTTGCACCATCAGTGCAAAGCCCATATAAAAGACTTTCAAGAAGTCTTTGTTGAATTCATCCTTCTATCCATTCAACAAATATTTATTCATTTTCACCTTGTGCAGGGACCATTCAAGGATAGAGCAAGGAACAGAACAATGAAAAATGCCCTGTCCTCCTGTGACTTTTACTCTAGTGGATAAATGAAGTTTATAAATTTAGTTTTGAGACAATGAACACCAAGGAAAGTTGTAAGCTTTTTATTTTACATCATGTAAAATAAGAGATTATCCACAAAGAAATAGTGACAATACGACAACAAAACAGTTACCTGGTAGCACTGACGAAGTGTCAGTCACTGTGGAAAGTTTTATATGTGCACATAATTTAGTATGAATATAATGTATAGGTGGGTTGTACATATAGGAGGATTAAATGTATACACATTATATATACACATCAGTTTTGTAAATATCCATTTATTTCTTACAATAATCCCTTGAGATACAAATTAATATCATGTCCATTTTATGACAGAAAACTGGGGCACAGAGAGGGTAAGTAACTAGCTCAGAATCATAAGCAAGTCTGTGGGAAAGTCTGATTTTGAACCCACGCAGGTGGTTGCAGCACTTGTGTGCTTGACCACCATTTTAAGGCCCCTCTTGGGTGGCCAGGAAGCAGATATGAATTTTATGTGTGCTGTTTTCCTGTGCTTTGAGGGTTGACAGGCACAGTTTTTATTCATTGGGTCCATTCTGCTTGATTTGGGCCTGGAATATTTGGATTGACTCAAGCCAGGCCACCAGAGTTAAACAGAAAAGTCTTTCAGTACTTGCTGTCATGTCTGTTCCCATAAGGCCACCCTCAGCCTGCACAGCTTGGGATTCTTGTCCTTGAAGGTGATCTTCGGCAAGTAGTCTCCTCCCAGCTTTCTTGCCACCCTTCTTCTCAGAAACTCTGTGGGAATCCATGCTCTTTACTCCCTGCCACTGAGGGACCTCACACTGTGGCAAGGCGGCAGGGTCAGGAGCCTTACTGCTGGTGTCAGCCAGCTAGCATCCCCAAATAGTGTGGAGAGCCCTGGGAGGCTGATTGAGGGTGGAGGACAGGCAGCAGGTCAAGAAATGGGGTCGTGTTCACGTTTCTTCCTGACCACATGAATCCTGACTGTCTCCCTCTATAATTTGGGTGGTTTGTCCATCAAAGAATGGTCTCATGTTTTGAGCTCTGTCATTTAGAGAGCACTATATGTGCCCCCAAGCAGGAGTCAGTGCCTGGAGGAACAGGACAAGGACCCCAAGAACCCAAGAACCCAGCTTTCTGTTACGTAGCAGTTGGGTAGGGCCTGGTGACTCTTGCTCACAACTCACCCCACTGCATAGGCCATGACTGGGCACACAGTGGGCACTCGGGTAATATCTGCTGAATGACAGGACTTAGAGTAAATCCTATCTAGTCCAGTTCTTTTACTTACAGGCAAGAAAGTGAGGCCCACACCAGGGAAGTGGCTCAACCAAACCAATATTTATAACCAAAATGTAGGAGAATCAGAGACAGCGGCCAGGAGCCCAGCTGTGAACTTTAAAAGAGGTGTTCTTTCCGTGGCTGCCAGGATGACTTTCCTGGAGGGAGCCCATGACTCTTCTCCACTCCCCTTCAGTTCTCCAGGAGCATCTGCTCATTAGCAGACAGAATGTGATGGCAGCGGAGGGAGGGACTAGGGGAGAGCTAGTTAAGTTAACTCCTGTGTAAAAATGCTTCCTCGGGAAGAGGTAAAGGAGGAGTTGAAAAAAGGGAACAATGATAGCAATAGTAATGGATATGATTTATTGAAAACCTACTCCCCAGACACAGTGAACAGGTATATTTACATATATAGCTTAAAACTCTTTAGCCTTCCTAAAATATTAAAAAAAAAATTCTAAAATTCCTAATATATTATTGAGATGGTCCTGCTTGTTGCTTGAAACAAAGCACAGGGAGGGGATTTTCTAAACAGAGTGGAAAACACATGGTACCTCAGGCAGGGGCCGTATGCTGTCAGGCACCTCAGGCAAGAGCTCAGGAAAAATATATGGTAGCTCAGGCAGGGACCATATATTGCCAGGTTCTTTAGGCAAGAGCTCAGAGGTGTTGTGCTCAGCCCATGGAGGGTGGGCAAAGCTCCTGTTGTCTGAACTGTGAGCTGTCCTGGCCCTGGGGCCTGCAGCCCACAGTACTAGCTGTGAAGTCATGCAACTATGGGTTCCAAACCCACCTGCAACCCAGTAATTCCTTTTTATACTTTAACAGGAAGTGAATAAGAACAGGTAGCTCCCAGCATTGTAGAGAAGATAAAATGTGTGTGATAATTAGGCTCTCCAGTGCACAGCATGATACATAGTAGGTGATTGGTAATTGTTTTTTCTCGCACCTCCAAATTAGCATCTCTTCCAAGAAAGATGATGGCATTGCATCCTCTTCCCTATGGGAATCAGTGTTTTCACTGATGATCTTAGAAATCACAGTCTGGCTCAAATGAGTGTCTTTCAAAAGGCACTTGGGAACATAATAAAAACCATTGACTTGTACACTTAAGAAAAATTGAAATGTCCTGACATTTTCCAGCTGATATATGAAAGAACCTTGATAGTGGTTTTCTCAAATTTGGTAACAATTCTGAAGCTTTGACATTACCAATGACATTACAAATTCTAGATTCTGAAACTGAGAGGAACTTTTCTAAACTATCAATAAAAAGCAAAATTTGATCAAAAAATAATTGGCATAGATGGGTAGGGACAGAATGTGTTTCCTGAAGATGTGAAGTTCCTGAAAATGTGAGGTACCTGAAGACCTCAGATGCCTTAGAGGGTCAGGCAAGCTTAGTGCTTTTTCTTTCCCCACTCCCTCTCCCCATGGGCTCAATACCTGAGCATAGAGAATGAGATCAGGAGACACGTGTGCAGCAGCTGAACTGGAAGTCTTGACCTGCCCAAGCTGGCATGGTCTGACATGAGTGGTGTGACCTGTAGCAAAGGGCAGGGGAGGCTGCTATTTGGGATCTCAAGTTCAGGAAGGACACTAGTGACCACTGACTCCAAGGAAGGGAGTAGACTGCCAGTTTGGGTGTACTGCTATATTTTACCACCATGATACCAATATGGGGAGGGGGATAAGAATGATAATTTCCTTTTCTAGATGTCCAAGAGATGAGATAAGATACCCTAGATGAACATTTCTATTATCCTTGCAGGATAAGTACTCAGAATAGATTCACTTTGGTTTTAGAAAAATTCTGTGATATTCCTTATGTGTAAATGTTGTGGTAAAATTTAAATAACTATAGATGCATGTTAGTAGCATATTGAAGCATAATAATTCTGGATCTATACTCCCATTTTCTTTTAATGATATAACCGAAGCCCTCTTATCTGATGTTGTCACTACTTGTTTATTTTAAATAGCAGATTGAGCGTAACTATAATTTATATGTTTTATATATATTAGATATTTTATTTCAATTTATAATATATAAGCATATATTAATCTGGCAGAATATTATAATGAACCCTCATATACTCATCATCCAGGTTAGAAAATTATCAAATCTCAAATCTGGTCAAATTTGTTTTATATGTATCCGTGCCTCCTCTACACTATTACTTTGAAGTGAAGTGTCTTTACTTAATTCTTTTTATTAACCAGCCTGTATCTGCTATGTATTGAATTGACCTTCCAAACTTGATGTCAAAATCTAGCCCCAATGTGATGGCATTTAGATATGGGGCCTTTGGGTAGTAATTAGGGTCAGGTAATATCATGAGAGTAAGACCCTCATGAGGGATTATTAGTGCCCCAATGAGACACCAGAGAATTCTCTTCTCTTTCTATCCTTGCACTCACTGAAGAAGGTGCTGTTTTTATCAATACAATGAGAAGGTAGGCATCTGCCAAGGAGCGAGCACCAGGGACCAGCCTTGCTGGCACCTTGGCTTTGGCCGTCTACTCTTCAAAACTATGAGAAATGAATTCCTGTTGTTTAAGCCACCCAGTCAATGTTATTTTGTTATGGCAGTCTATACTGACCAACACATCATCTCTAAAGGAAAGGGGGATCCTTTAAAACAAACCAATACAGCCACCATAACATTACTGTATTTACATAGTGTAGCATTTCATTTCATCAGATGTCAGCAGGTAAATGTCTTCAGGTTCTTCTCTTGAGTGTGTGGTAGCTAATTGGAATACTGTAAAGTCTTTCAGCAAAAACTGCATTCATAATGCATGATCTATAATTTGCAGTTTCACTTTCTTTAATGTGGGATGAGAATTTAAAGATATTGTGGGAGATAGAACAGCCTCCTCCCAGGAGGTTATTACTTTCCCATGTTGTCTTTTATAGTTATTTCACTTACCATTTATTTTGACACAGTTTGGTTTTTAAGAAACCCATTTTTATTGAGCATTTCTGAAACATTTACCTTAGCTTTCAGAAAAATGACTCATTTTTGTACTCATGCTTGATTACTTTATTTGGTAGCATTTAGTGACAAATCAACAATAACAAGTACAACAGGCATAAAGAGATCTGGCAAAAAATAGAATTGACTCCTGCCAACTATGCCGCCTCATTTGAGGGAGAAGGGCCTTGGAATGCTGAAGAGTGGGCTGTTGTCATTGTATGCCATGTGTTTTGGAGAAACTATGAACAGCAAATGATTTGGTAAATCTGTTACATGGACATTGATTAGCTGAGTTTCTTCTGGGTATATTCGACATTAACATGAGCACAAACGACTTCCCATTATTCTTTCCATAAACTGCATAGTGTCCACTGTTAATGGTATACCCTGTCATTTAGTCCATTTGTTTCTTCTAGGTGGACATAGTAATTATACTAGCTTTATATCTTTATGTTTTATGTCTTATTTTGTCTTTTTGTTAATATATAAATGTTGCAGTGAACCTAAGTCATATACCGTGATGTATTCAGCCCGTGTATCTGGGTGACATTTCTCAGTGTAGAATTGTTGGGTGAGAAAAAAAGATAGATATATTTAAAATTTTTATCAGTACCACTTATTGAAGAGGCTGTCCTTGTTCCAATGTAAGTTTTTCACTCCTTTGTCAAAGATTACTTGACTATATATGTGTAGTTTTATTTCAGGGCACTCAGTTCTGTTCCATTGGTCTGATTATTTTTGTTACCAGTATCAAGCTGTTTTAATTTCTATGACTTTGTAGTATAGTTTGAATTCTGGAATAGTCATAGCTCTGTTTTCTCTTTTTCTGGTCAGGAGGCTTTTTGATATTTGAGGTCTTTTGTTATTCCAAGATAAGGTCCTCACATCAGGTACAAAAAACCAACTCAAAATGGATAAAAGACTTGGATGTAAGCCCTGAAACCATAAAATACATGGAGGAAAACCTGGGCAAAACTCTTCATGAGTTACAATTCAGAAATCCATTTCTGGACACATCTATAGCTGGCAAAAAAATGAAGGAAAACAAACAGCAGGGACTACATCAAACTAAAAAGATGCTGTACAGCAAAAGAGACACAGAAGAAACAAAAAGAAACCCAACTGAGTGGGGAAAGTTTTTGCCCTCCATACAAGTGATAAGGGTCTGGTAACAAAGATACACAAAGAATTCACAGAACTTAACAAAAATGAAGCAAAAAACTCAATGGGTTTTTTGAATTAAAATGGGGAGAACTAAAAAGACATTTCTCCAAAGAGGAAATACAAATGGCCAACTGGCATATGAAAAATTGCTCAGCGTCACTAGCAATCAGGGAAGTGCAAGTCAAAACCACAATGAGATACCACTTTACACCAGTAAGAATCCAAAAAACAAGCAACAAGTGTTGACGTGGATATGGAGAGAAAGGAACACTTTTATACTGCTGGTGGGAATGTAGACTGGTCTAGCCACTGTGGAAAGCTGTGTGGAGGACCCTCAAATTAATGAAAATGGAACTACCATTTGACCCAGCAATTGCTCTTCTGGGAATCTACCCAAAGGAGACCTCAAGGCGTGTACAAAGGGACACCTGTGATTGGAGGTTTATTGCAGCACTATTTATAATTGCAAAGACATGGAAACAACCAGAGCCCAAAGGAGACCTCAAGGCGTGTACAAAGGGACACCTGTGATTGGAGGTTTATTGCAGCACTATTTATAATTGCAAAGACATGGAAACAACCCAAATGCCCCAAGACAGATGATTGGATGAAAAAGATGTGGTATATCTACACAATGGAATATTACTCATCAATTAAAAATGACAAATTTGATGATTTTATGATAACAAGAAGAAATCATATTAGCAGAAACAAGTCAGAAAGAAAAAGACAGAAACCAAATGGTCTCACTAATATATGTGACATAGGAAAAATAAGCAAAAGGCCAGGAGGAAAAGTCAAAACAAGCTAAGAACCAAACTAAAGCACACAACTGAAGGAGGGTGAAATGGGAGGGAACCATCAGGGAGAGAAGGAGGTGGGTGATCCCCAGGATGTGAAATACACACACACACACACACACACACACACACACACATATATATATAAACTGAAGAAAATTTTTGTCAATATTGGCAAATTGTTCTCCAATTTATGTTGTGCCAAGTTATGCTCTCAGCAACAGTATTTGAAAAGTGTGTGTTGCACACAAACACCAGTATGCAACTTTTTGATCTTTATCAGTCTGATATGTAGAAAGTGGTATTTTACTGTTGTTTTTATTTTAACTTCTTTAAATGTGAATACTTTTTAGCATTTTCCATGTATTTACAATAAGTTTTCTAGGAATTGTGAGTTCATGTCTTTCGCACTGCTTGTCTTTAAAAGCAGATTTGTGAAACTCTATTAAGTATTTGCCCTTTGCTTTTTTTCTTTTTTTATATATTGTTGTGACTCGTGGGCTGCTCAACAAGACACAAAGACTCTGATTGAAGTTCAAAGTTGCAGGTTTATTACTGGTGCACCAAGCAATAAATCCCCAAGCCAGCTGGTCAAGAGAGACCCCAGTTTCTGTTACAACTTTTTAAAAAATAATTTATTATATATATATATATATTTCACATCATTTCGATCCCTGGGGGGTCACCCATCACCTCCCCTCCCCACTGGAGTAGGGACCACTCCAGCTGGTCCCTACTATCCCGTTGTGTACTTTCATTTGGTTGACCATATATTAGTGAAACCATTTGGTTTCTGTCTTTTTCTATCTGACTTGTTTCTACTAGTAAGATTTCTTCTAGGAACATTCAGGTTTCCATAAAGTCATCAAATTTGTCATTTTTAATTGATGAGTAATACTCCATTCTGTATATATACCACATCTTTTTCATCCTGTTACAACTTTTTATAAGGCAAAACTACCACCTCCCCCTATTGTGAAACAAGCAAGGAAGCAAGTATAGATGCATCCTCATGACTGTAGGACATGTTTCCCTGTTGACTGTGGGGCACGTTTCCATAATTACAGGTTTCCAGCAATGCTGACATTCATCATCTATCAGGTGGTCAATGCTGGCATCCATCATCTATTAGGTGAACAATATGGTTCTCAGAGCAACCAAGAATAAGGGGAGGTATAAACAGGATGTCAGACCAACCAGCTGTGGTGGGTACTTTCCACTGAAGGCAGGGGAAGGACACTGGCTTTTAAATGGAGTTTTTAAACAAAATGGAGTCACTTTGGTTAGTCTGTTTCCAACATATGTATATTAAAAATTTAATATATTTAACATATTTTTTCTATTAAGTGTCCTTTGTTTTTCTACATCTACTATAAATTCATAATGATGATAAGAAGACTGATTTTTCGTCAAAAATGTGTGTTTTCTGTTCTGTTGTGTGTAGTTGTCGCTGGGAAGAAGTAACCAGAGAGGAGTGCCATTTGGCAGACCTCATAAAGGGAGGTGGGTCCTTTGACTGAGTTCTAGCCAATGGGCTTCAAGCACAGATGATAGCTTCTCCAGGAGCTAGGCCTGTTAGTACCTCCACCAACTCTCTTCCTCTGTGATGCTGGGGCCCGATGCTGGCAAGGCCTCTGTCAGAGTCTGTTCCCTGAATGATTCCCAGTAGTGGGATTGCTGGGTCTTATGGTAGTTTCACTTTTAGTTGTTTGAGGGGTCTCCACACAGCCTTTCAAAGTGGCTGGACCTGTAATCATATAAATTTATAGTTTTTAAAAACACAGTCATTTTTAAAAAATTATTTTTGGGCTTTTATGTTTAGGGAGAATCTCCCCACCCTGAGATCATTGTTAAAGTCATCAATATATGGGGTTTTATTTTGCATTAAATTTTTTTGCTCAATTTGTTATTTATTTCTGTGTAAAGTTATTTTCTAACTTAGTTCCACAACCCTCCCAATGGATAAGCAGTTATTCTAGTGCCATTTATTGAGTAATCTATATTTCAGTCACTGACTTGATTGCAATTTTATTGCATACCAAATTCCAATATGCATTTGGATTTATTACTCTTGCCTGTTTTGTAATTTTTGTCTATTAATGCCCTGTACTAAAGTGTTTTAGTTATTGTAGATTTATAATAAGTACTTTAAACATCTGGTGGGGAATCCATTTTCATTTCATTCCACCGTTTTCCTGTTTATGTATTTGTTTTCCAGATAACTTTCAGAATAAGGTTGTTTAGTCAAAAGAAATGTTGATATTTTAGGACTATTTTAAATTTTTAAAAATTTTATCTATCTATCTATCTATCTATCTATCTATCTATCTATCTATCTATCTATCTATCTATCTATCTATCTATCTATCTATCTATCTATCTATCTATC
>PVHY01029808.1:0-13935 GCA_004024945.1 Uropsilus gracilis
TAAAATAAAATAAATAAAGTGATAGTTATCATTTTAGCATGTAAATATAAATTATGTGTGTATACCTAGATACACCTGTATATGTAGATATAGATATATATACACATACATGTACTGATGTAAAGCAGAATTTTAACGCTGACAAATCATTTTTAATAAAATATGGTAAACTATAATTTGTTCGTATTTCTGACCATATTTTCCTTAGTTATAAAATATATCCTGCTGATAACATGAAATATGTCATAATGATTTTTCCCTTCTCTTATTGTAGGGACATGTGAAATTGGCTAAATTTGGACTTTATCACATGACAGCTCATGGTGATGATGTTGATTTCCCGATTGGGTGAGAATTTACTTCTTCTGTGTTAAACTTTGTAATCTTTGATAAGGCGTATGTGCGTTTTACTAATTATTGATGTTACTTTTTGATAAAAGCCACATTTGCTTATTAACACTATCACCATGTCTCAGTCTTCCATGTGCTTTGAAGACGAGACCATCGTGAGCTTTCCCAGCATCTGAAGGGTCCCAAATGTAGACCTTTTGCTCATTCATCCCTCATCGGAGAGAACTAACAGATTATGTAGACCTTTTCATCTGGTAATGCTTATGACTATTTCATTTTATTCAAAATTAGAGAAATGTAAGGCAGTAAGACAGAACTACATTCCTAGTGAATGATAATATGTAGCTCCTCAAAAGACTGAGAAAACTCACTCATTCTTTTTCTTCTAAATTGAATTCCCTATTTCCTAAGATGAAATTGTATATTGAGAATGAAGGCAAATCATCATAGATACCAGAGATAATCAATTCCATACCTAAAAGTCTGTGTTTAAGTTTGGAGAGATTTAGCTCATCACTTCTGAGATCTGCAAGTCCAGATTTGTGTGAGCCTCTAAGAAACAAATGAAAGCTCATTTCATCCTTACTCCAATGGATGTTTTGATTGTGTCAAAATTAAACATTCAGAGGATAAAAGAACTTTGATATTGAAATATTTAAAAACATTTGACACTATTTTAGATATATAGGAGTCACAAAGCAGTACACTGAATTCCTGTAAACCCTTCACTCAGATTCCCCCAAAATTGGCATCTTACTACATTTGCTCACTTTCCTCTTACACATACCCATACATTTTTCTGAATCATGTAAGAGTTACTAGTGCGTGTAGTGATCTTTTGCCCATAAATTCATATATCTGTACTTTATAGAATAGCAGCTATTTCCACAAAGTAATCATCAAAACCTAGATGGTAGCATTGCTACAGTTCTCTTATCTTATTTATAATGTATTTTGAATGACTACATGATTGCTTTTCGCAGTATGTATTTGTATTTTGTTTTTCATCTTCTCTAAACCATTTCCATCAGAGAATCTAGTTCTCTGGAGTCAAAGAAAGCATTTCAGCAGCAGAACATTGTTTAGAGACAGATTTCTTTTAAAGTCTTATTTGTAAGTTACACATTTATCTCGATGTTTTTTTTTTAATTTTTATTTTTGCATATTTTACAATATATCTCGATGTTGTTAACAACTTTTTTACCTAAACTTTTTATTAGCTAGGACTTAGCTACTAATTTTAAAATGAATTGCCTCATCCTTCCTTTGTTTATTGATTGTGAAGCTACTTACCGGACATCTGCTGTCCTGGTCATCAGCTGCAGAAGAGGGGGGTACGCAGGGTTCCTGTTTCTACATGTCAGCACTTCGCATCCGTTGGGTAGTTCCCTGCAACGGAGTTGCTGGGTCACATCTAGATGCTTTTTTTTGAGACCAGGTCTCACTGTTTTTGCCCATGGAACCACAGGCTCACGTTGCCCAGGGTACCACGGACTCAAGCCATCCCCAACCTCAGCTTCCCAGGTAGCTGGGATTACAGGCATGCACCACCACACCCAGCTATTTTTTTGGAACTAGGTCTCGCTGTGTTGCCCTACACTTTGTTTCAAGAAATCCTTTTGAAAGCAAACAGATTCCTAGTAAAGCCCTAAGATGCTTGTCCTATGTGACAGTTGCCTCTTGAAGTAGCATTTAAGCAGCCAACATCAATGTGATTGCTGCTGCTGCCTCCTTTGGTCTAAAGTGACTGGTGAGAAAGAGAACTTCAGAACATTACGCAAAACAAGAAATCATTTTTCACCTTTTCCTTAAAGGTGCTTTGGTTTCAGCGAGGAATACAAGGAAGGAAGTGGTTTTTCTTAAAGCCTTTCAAGCCTCCTGAAGACCTGCGTTAGAACTGAAAGTGCCTGGCTGGACGGGCCTTGTGTTGCCATTTGGTCTGGCTGACTTTGAAGTCTTGGGCCCAAAGGGTCGTACCAAAGATTTTCAAAGAGCAGAATGTAAGACATCAGCCAGGAAAAATAAAGTGATCAAACAGCGAAGGCATGAACGGAAATATTTACACCGGGAGAAGCTTGCACTTGATTCAAAAGACAGATATCAAGAAACAGCAGAGTAAAATGTTAACATCTGTTTCAAAATATCGTAAAGAGTTAGACATTGGACATTGCCTTCAGCCGGCCAGTAGCTTAATACCCTGTAAAAACATCAAACAGATGATGAAAGCCACCTATTTTTACCTCACCGGTCACACGGCCAAGTTTGGGTACTTTTCTCTGACTCTGAGTGTTAAAATGCTGTAGTTAAGAAGAGGCAGTTGCTGAAAGGAGATAGTAGTTTACACGGAAAAAAAAAAATCCTACCTCTAATTGTTTTTGTCACTAATTTACTTGGGCCGTGGCTGGAAGGGCAATTGGAGTTCGTGGAGCAAGAGTCCTTTCCATGCTTCTAGAGACCACCAGTCGGCTGTGCTTGGGACGGTCCTCCTACAGACTCGCTTAGCTTTTCACCTCCCCAGGTGTCATCGTTGGGTTGCTGTGCTGGAAGTCAGGTTTAAACGGAACAGCTTGCTGCCCCATCTATGACAGTGCAGTTCTAGTGTGTTACTACTTGAGCGAGTTAAAAGGAGATGTCCCTTTCAGCATCCCCACTGTATTAAAACGAAAAGACTTCTCAGCCCAGCCAGCCAGCCAGCCATTTGACTTGCAGCCATGTTCCCTGGCTTCGCTGACTTGCACTTTGCAGGCAAACGAAGCGTGCTGGCGGTCACGTGTGAAGCAGTGGCCGTGGAAAACCCAGGGAGAGCAACGAGAGAGCTATCTGTGTCACATACCGCAGAGATGTCACCGCCGCTTAAACGCGTGAAGGTTAGCCCCTCTCGCAGGTGGAGACGTCGTCTAGTGTCATGTCATGAAGTGGCGGGTCCCTGCCTGCATGCTGGTGGGTGCAGATAGGCTGCACGGGGAGGAGGGCGAGCGCCCCTCAGGTTGCATTCCTCTAAGCCCTGGGAGCCACAGGTCGTAACTGGCACCATGTCTGGTGCTCCTATGCTGTCCACGTTTATTTTTAATTATTTTTTTTAATGTATTCATTTCCCACTTTGCAATTGTCGTCGCCACGGAGTATTAGCTGGTGTTTGGGACAGAACAGTACCACTGGCCGCTGGTGATGACATACAAAAACGAGTCCGATACCCTCGGGAACTCTGGAAACATGTTTAAGCAACAGGGTAGATTGTTGTGTAGTGAGTACAGAAACATAACAACGTACGGTGTCACGCGTACGGATGTACGGTGTGCATCCTGCTTGACAGACGCAGAGCTTGGCCTGCTGTAGCGAAAAGGCACTGCTGCTTCACCCCCTTGCCCGGGACCTCTTGGTAATTATTCCTTCCACGAACTGTCTGTCGTAGGTACCCTTCGTATCTGGCCCCTGAGGTGATCGCGCAGGGAATCTGCAAAACCACTGATCATGTGCCGAGTGAGAAGCCGTTGCCTTCTGGACCTAAATCCGATGTGTGGTCTCTCGGGATCATTTTATTGGAGCTCTGCGTGGTATGTGTAAAGAGGTACCCTGTTAATCAAAGAAAACTGTCTTTGGGGCATTTTTTTAGGTAGAAGACCATTCCGTGATTTTTGTTTGTTTGTTTGTTTGTTTGTTTGTTTGTTTGTTTGTTTTTGAGACTAGGTCTCACTATTTTGCCCGTGGAACCGCAGGCTCTCGTTGCCCAGGGTACCACGGACTCAAGCCATCCCCAGCCTCAGCCTCCCAGGTAGCTGGGATGACAGGCACACGCCACCACGCCCAGCTATTTTTTTGGAACTAGGTCTTGCTACAGGCCCCAGGCGGGACTCGAACAGCGATCCCTAGCCCCGGCCGCTTCATAGGCTGAAGCTTACAGGCACGAACCACCGTGCCCGGCCTTCGTGATGTATTTTTTTCTCTGTCGATCAACTAGCTGTGAGAAGGGCTTGTAAAAAATAACACCTTACTGACAGTGTGTGAACTATCTTGCCGCTTCCAGAAATGTTTATACTCTTAAGTAAAAGCCTGTTGACACTGCGCTGAGCTGTGGCTTGAAGCATCTTTAGAAATGTTTACACTAAAATCGTTCACATACTCGACTTGGCCGTGCCCGCCCTCCCTTCTGTGGCAGTCTTTCTTCCTCACCTCCCCACCTCTCCCCTCCTGCTCCGTCAGGCTTCCTTTGGGGCTCACCTAGCAGGCTGGCTCTTCAGGAGGCCTTCCCCAGACACCCTCTCTGCTTATGAGGGGAAAACTAAGTTGCTATTAAAGACAGGCCTTAAAGACAGAGCAGTTTGCAGCGCACAGGGGTTTCTCTCCCTCGTCGCAGACCCCAGGGGCAGTGCACGCCATCCCAGCATGCCATGCAGGAGTCGGGGCTATGTTCCCCACATCTGGCTTCCACAGCTGTTTCTCTCTTCCCTTAGTCATCAGGGCAGGAGAGGGTTAATTCATGGCAACTGTCTGTAGGAAGACAAACTACGAGCTTCAGCTGTCACATCTGTGTGCTTGTCACTGGAGAAGGCATACTCATGTGGCCACAGGCTGCAAGCATGCCTGTGGGATACCGTGTGACCACAGGCTACAGGCCTGCCTGGGGGGGTGCAGCCTTTACTCAGCACCTAGCTGTTGAGGAGGAAGGTGGAAATGAACTTGCAAGGACAATGGATGATCTCTCAGGTCTAAGAGGAGAACGATTTTGGAGGACCACCAACAGCCTCTCAGTCCTGTCTCCTAATACCTGTCAGATTCGGCCCCCATCTTTGCTCCTGTTCGCTGTAGCATTTGTCATGTTTGTCTGCTTTACTGGGGTTGGGAGATCTTTTGAGGCAGGAAGTTTTTATTATTCATCTGGTTTTTTTTGTTTGTTTTCCAAAGAATTTTCTAAATATTCTTGAAAATATCTACTCACTGATCTTTATCACATCTAAGAAGAGTTTCTTCATGCTATGTATTGAGAATGAACTCAACAGCAGAGGTAGTCAAACCTCATAGTTAAGAGCCAAGCTTCTGTAGTTAGACTACAGAGATAACTGGATTTGAATTCTGATGCTGCAGAGCGTGGCCGTGTGACTTAATCAGACTGGCTTGAAGGCTTGAGGTCTACTTCTGTAAAGAACAACAGTGTCCAAATTGTAAGGAATTGTAAGGCTAGTAGAAAATTAAATGAAATAACACAAAGTGCTTGGTAACCTCACAGTTCTTCCTAGCAAGAATGTTACGTAGAATGCGTTCCGTTAATGTTCACTTTTATTATTAACTCTTAATTTGTAATTTCCAAGAAGGTAAAACAGGAGCACGGCTTTTTCTTTTTCTTTTTTTTTTTTTTTTTTTCGAGACTAGGTCTTGCTATTTTTGCCCGTGGAACCCCAGGCTCTCGTTGCCCGGGGTACCACAGACTCAAGCAATCCCCAGCCTCAGCTTCCCAGGTAGCTGGGATGACAGGCGCGCGCCACCACACCCAGCTATTTTTTTTGGAGCTAGGTCTCGCTACGGGCCCCAGGCGGGACTCGAACTGTGATCCCTAGCCCTGGCCACTTCATAGGCTGAAGCTTACAAGCACGAACCACCGTGCCCAGCCAGGAGCACGGCTTTTTCTAAGAGTGACAGATTTCTGATTCCTGTAATCCTTTGTCAAGACCATCTTTTTATTGTTACAAAATCATAGTACAAATTGTTGTATTGTGTCATTACCTAAATGAAAAATGTCACTAGAATTGAATTTGAAGTACATGAAAATATAAATATGAAGCATACAACTTTCCCTTTTTACCCCCACCACCTATTTCTAAGCTCTTCACTAATGATCTGAGTGTGTAGGATGTCCGGGTATGAACTTGGGAGCCAAATGCTTGGGATTTGCAAGGAATCTCATGCAGAAACTGAGGTCAGCCAATGATGACGAATATTTTGTATATATACCACCATGGCAGATGCAACAGGGATACATCGACTGAGGCACATGTCAGAGAGGGTATTATTTAATTCAAGTCCATAAGCACCAAAGATAAAAAGAGCTATGTAAATCCCAAGAAATTTTAATCCATCTCGGGTCTAATCAGTCTAGTTTAAGCCTAGTAGACCACACACAGAGGAAACCTTTCTCCACTGCATCAAGTGCTTAGATCTGATATAAACTAGTAAAATGTTCATTGATAATGTACCAACAACCAACAAAGGAAACTGCTAGTGCGCTAGAAATTCTCAGACGATGGACGAGAAGCTATGCAGAACCCTTTTGTTAGGAAGCTCTTGCCATGTCACCCCAAAAGCACTGCACACACTTTGCCTTCCAAGTTCCCATGACCCTAAAAAGACGAGGAGGAGAGTTCAGCATTCAACGGTGAGTATCTATCTCAGAAGAACCGAACATCCAAAAGGCAAAAATGAAATAAGTACGAGAATTTACACCATGAAGGAAAGGTCACGTATTCTTTAAGAGACAAAGGAAACAATTCTGTTTGTGAAGCGGTTGTAGAGAGATGATGTAATCATAGAGAGTTAAACAGGTGGGTGGTAGGAAAGTAGACACGCGGAAAGTAGAAGAGGAATATGAGCAGTTCTCCCAGAACAGAACACAAAGCGATGAAGAGATTGAAAAAAATAAAAGAGCACCGAGATAAACCCAGAAAGACTTCTCTGTCCTGGTAGCATTAGAAGCGAAGCATAGAGCTTCACTCTGAAGGAAGGCACTCGGCCTGGGACGGCCGGCGAGCCAAGTCCAGACGTACAGACCTCAACAACAGACACTCGGAATCCGTGTGTTCTGCCCTGAGAGAGAACCATGGGACACGTTCATTGATCTCGAAGGAGCTGCCTTTCTAATCTCGTGCACCTGTGCTCTTGATCAGTTCACATCAGCCAGACAACGCCTGTCTCATCTTTCTCTTAGGAGACTGCAGCGTAGGGAGGTTAAGCACGTGGTGTGTGACAGTACTTAGCCGACCAGACTGGCGTCCATCAACCTATGTCCAAAGGCATATTTTTTGGCCACGTTGTTAACCTGCCTCTGCTAAGCTCTGCCCCCTTTATCACCGCGGATGAGACTATCTGGAAATTCACGTTGACGATCAAGAGTGAGAATTAGATTGCATTAACTGCTTAAGAGGTGCAAATGTGGACGGTGGTCGTCTAGGTGCTGAGAGAAAGTGATTTCAGACTTTGCTTGGCTTAACGCATCGAATTAGCACTCAGGAGTGAGAACCACATACAGGGTATACGGGCTTTTGATAGACACAAAGAAAAGTAAGCGTTTAGACAAAAAAACTATATTTGCAGCTACATCCTAGGAGACTTTAAATGCCAACTGGAGAAGTTTAATGATGTAAAGCATATAGAACCATTCAAGTTCCTAACTCAAACCTGTATTTTCAGAAAATAAGACAGTAGTGAACCAAATTGGAAAAAAGGACCGACAGCTTACCTTCCGCGACTTCCCCCTGTAGTTCAAGTTTCACAAGTCCTTAAGAAAGTTCTTCCTCTTGGTTTAAGATGGTCACGCTCTTTTTTTTCTGCCTAAAGAGAAGAACGTTTGCATCTTCTGTTTATAGGCCCATTCTAGTCTATTAATAAAACTTAGTAAGAGGCAGCGCTGATGAAACACTTCTGTGTGGAAACGCTAAGCATCTTTCGTAGGTACGGAACCCTCACTGCAGCCTTGTGGTATGTGCCGTGAACATCCCACATTTATAGGTGGGACAAGTGAGCCGTGGGCAGTTCAGCAGTTGGCCCGAGTCACACAGCTGGTAGTGGAAGGTCCTTCTGGCCACGCAGTGCTTTCCCAACACCTTGGAAGGGCTAGGCCTTGGATTCCACTGCATGAATCTCCTGCAACCAAGTCATAATGCAGCAGTTGATGAGGTGTGTGTGTCTTCAATCTGCCATGTCCCCTGAGAGCACAGAGCATGGGGGAGGAAGGAGTTGAGCCCTGGCATGTGCTGGGCGGACAAGCCGCCACCAGATCATGATGCGTAAGCCAGAGTTATCCGGTAGATGGAAGGGTGATAGCAATCTTTCCCAGCATGCATCTCACCTCCTAATCAAATGGGATTCTGCGTACTGTTTACAGTAACCAAGACAGAGAAGCAACCCAAGTTCCCCAAAACTGATGAATGACTGGAAAAATTGTGGTATGTTTATACAATGGGATGTTATTCAGCAATCAAAAAAAACATGTCATTTACAGCAACATGGATGGAGCTAGAAGGAATCATGCTAGCAGAAGTAAGCCAGAAAGAGAGACATTTGGGATGGTCTCACTTATATGAGAGATATAGGGAAAACAAACAATAAATGTTTAAAACCATCAGCAGAATTGAAATGAGAGGGGAAGGGGGGAATTAGGAGTGGGAGGAGCACAAAAGAGTAAAACGATGGTTTATGGGTGACAAGGTGGTGGGAGAACCCCAGGGTAGATGGCGATGTAAAATAAAAAAAAAATTAATTGATTAAAACAACAACAAATAGCCGGGCACGGTGGCTTGTGCCTGTAAGCTTCAGCCTATGAAGCGGCCAGGGCTAGGGATCGCGGTTCGAGTCCCGCCTGGGGCCCGTAGCGAGACCTAGTTCCAAAAAAATAGCTGGGCGTGGTGGTGTGCGCCTGTCATCCCAGCTACCTGGGAGGCTGAGGCTGGGGATGGCTTGAGTCCGTGGTACCCCGGGCAACAAGAGCCTGCGGTTCCACGGGCAAAAATAGCGAGACCTAGTCTCAAAACAACAACAACAACAACAACAACAAATAAAACTCTACGGCCTGGGGTTCCTCTTGGCGCTTGCCATGTGTGAATCTAACAAGTGATCAGCAGAACATAATGACACTTAAGAACGTGACATGTTTGCGTGTGGAACATGATGCAACGTACAAAAGATGTTTTCTAGTACAGCAACCTTGAAAAATCAGATAAAACCTCTGAGAAGAAATAGAGGTATCCAAGAGAATGATTTTCATCTCTGAGAAAAACAGGTTGTAAATGTTAAAAAAGAATCTCTTTTTCCATTTAGGGCAGAAAACTTTTTCAGAGCTTGGATATTTCCGAAAGATTAAAATTTTTGCTTACGTTGGGTAAGTATCCTGCAATTTATAATCATTTCAACTATCAACGTAATCTTTAGTGTTTATACATATGGAGAGTTTCCTAAAATAGCGAAGACTCTCAGATATCCCCTTTAGTTCCCTCATGATCGATGATAAACACTATCAGAACAGCTTAGGAGGTGACTTGGGGAAATTGCAGCAGTTCATTCCTTACTCACTGAGCAGTTATAACCTGGGCAGAGACACCTTAGCTTTGTAAGGTGCCATGTAAACTGTGAAGTCCAAATATGAGAACATGAAATTGCATGGATCTGTGTCATTTCCCTTCAAACAAGGTCTGTAAGAGAAAGATCAGCTTTTCTACTTCGTAACAAACCTTAAGAGCTGGAGAAGAGTGTTTTTCTTGAAAAGAAGGCTTTGTATTTTACATATATATCCAATGCAACTATTTGTAATTCAAATTTGTAAAAATTCATCTTCTCTATCTTTTGAGTGCTCTAAATTAAGCTGCATAGCAAAAAAGAAAAAAGAAAAAAGAAAGAAAGAGAAACCATGTCATAGAACACATTATGGTAAAGAGTGATAGATGAGGGTCCAAGTTGATAGAGCTTATACGACTATGTGCTGAATAGTATTAAAAACATTAAATAATGAGTTGTAAATGCATTGTACAAAATTTTACCATATTTACCGGATTCAATTTCAAAGTTTGGTAATATAGCTATAAGGAGTAGTAAAGATATCCTAATATGTGTATACTAACCATACACTTTCAGTACTCGGAGAAACGGGTGTACATTCTTCAAACTGTAAGTCATCAATTCGTCTTATAGCCAAGAAAACATAATAAAGCCTCTTAAAACTGTAATAAGTACATATGTAGACAGGAAACCTTGACCCCTTGAGTCAGTGTTTTATTCGGTGCTATCGCTAGTATCTGTCCTCCGTGTATATTGGTATGTGACATTGTTTTAAATGGAAGCACAGGAGAACAGTTAACAGGGCGTGATGTTCCAAGTTCTAATGCTGCAGCACATTTTTAGAAATGGCCAGAGTTCAGTTCACAGCCTGGTGGTCTAGAAAAGCAGCAGCAACTCCTGTCCCTTTCCTGTCTCACAGGCTGCGTGGATGACACGCTCACGGTGCTGGCTGAAGAGCACGCTTGTCTGGACATCGTAAAGGTTCGTGGTGAACGTTGCCGAGCAATTCCTGAGCGTTTGTGTAGTCTGCGGGCTTGGGGTGGAAGAGCAAGCCGTTCTAAAACTGTTTCTTTCTGTTTAGGCACATTTGTCTTTTCATGGTGACAACCGTGAAACTCATTATTGGGTAGATGAGTCCCAATAAAGACTTAAAAAAAAAAAATCAAAATGTCCTAGAGTGGCAAACATTGCTGTAAAGTAGATTTTAAAATGGGTCATTAAAACTGTTCTTTTGATGAAAAAGATGGGGTCTGTATACACAATGGAGTATTACTCATCAATGAAAAATGACAAATTGGATGAATTGATGGAAACCTGGATGTACCTAGAAGAAATCATTCTAGCAGAAACGAGCCAGACAGAAAGGGACAGAAAGCAAATGGTTTCACTAATATATGGTCAACCCAATGAAACTACACAAAGGGAGAGTGGGGACCAGCTGGAGCGGGCGGGAAGGGGAGGTGATGGTGATGGGTGACCCCCAGGGACTGAAATGATGTAAAAAGAAATAATAATAAAGCAGATATTGGTATAAAAAAATAAATAAAACTGTTCTTTTCACTCTTTACTTATCAGGAGCTTCCTGAAAATGTGACCGAGCTTTTGAAGAAGTGCCTCACCTTCCACCCTTCCAAAAGGTTGACATTTTTAAGATTGTGGGGTTACACTGTGCGGTTCAACGTGTCAGGGTCTCAGAGTTTATAATACTGATGGGGGTTAGATGAAAATGTTGACAACTAATGACATCATTATCATAATTGTGGTATCAATAACTTTTTATAAAAGAAAAAGTTCATGGTCCGAAATCCAGCATATCCCAAAGTAGGTTTCTGGGCCATTGTCTAGCATCTAATTAGGAAGTCAGCACCATGATGGAGGAGAGCTATTCCTAGCTACGAATGGTAAAAGAGGAGCACAGTAGCTCTTTGGTGGTATAGATGATAGCAAACAACTTGGATTGATGATGGAAGCCGACAGGTGCTGAGAACAGAAAGACTTGTAAGCTTTATTCTCTTCACTTGATGTCACCGTTTGTCAGTTGCCCTAACCTCTTTAAATGTCTGATAGTTGATCATGGTAATTCGCTCTGTCTTTAAAAACTGCCTTTATTCAGACAAGACAAATTGTATTAAAGGCATAGTTTTGGGTGAATATGCCACAGTGTAAGAGAAGGAAGAAAGCTGAGAGATGATTGGTTTACAGTGTCAGTTTCATCAAGCTAGCAGGTGAAGCAGGTATATGGTAGTTGAGCTAAACGTATAAAATGAAAAAAAAATTAAACATTAAGCAATGAGAGCGCTCATGTGTCATACTTTTTGATAGCTCATAGGGTTAAAAATTCTGCATTTACTCAGTCACTTGCTCTGTAAAAATAGATGTTTGGAATGACTTTCATTTATGCTCCCTATTTGAAATGTGTCTCTCAAGGCCAACCCCCGCTGAATTGATGCAGGACAAGGTTTTCAGTGAGGTGTCTTCTTCGTACACCCCCTTCACCAGACCTGCCAGTCTGTTTTCGTCTTCTCTGAGATGTGCTGATTTAACTCTGCCTGAGGATATTAGTCAGCTCTGCAAAGGTAATAATACCGATGTGGTCATGGAAGCCTGGTTTTAAAGGAAGTACCCTTACTCAGTTTTGAGTTGATGGATGTTGTAGATGGTTATCATGGAATTAAGAGAGAATTTTGGAAATACTTAAATGTAATTAATAATATTTTAATTATTTAAATTTAAATTGCTTTGGAGCACCAGCTCTAGCAATTAAGAAGAATGAATAGATGGCAGTAAAAAATATTTGTTATGCAAACCAAAGTGCCGTTGCATCTCAGTTCTTACTGCTACAATCAGGACTAATTCACAACAGATTTTTCACTGTATCAAGATATTATATATCAAGATAATAGCTATCATATTTACATAAAATCTATTCTAAAGTAGTTTCTAGAAATCATTTCACTGATAATTACTAAACATTCCTTTAATCAAAAATGTATTGAGTCTGTATCTTCCAGAAACATTCATACCAAATAACCAACCAGCCAATCATTTGCCCACACAATTGCTACTCAAAGTATTACTTCCCTGAGGTATCAAGAAAGACTTCCTGAAAGAGGCAACCATTACTTCTAGGCATGAAGGATGAGATAGTTTGTGTTTGTGACCTACCTAAGAACTTTCTTCTGCAGTTGTTCCCTTTCCATAAAGTGTGAAAAATAGGATACTGATCTTGAAGTATGTCTATAGGCAGGGCAAGAATTCCCTTTTTCTCAAAGAAACTGAATATACACAGCAGTCTTACTATGTTCAAATTTGACTTTTTTTTTTTTTTGTAATGTCAGCTATTCTTGCCAGTTGATTGAGTAAATTCAAAGTGTGGTAGCCATGATTCCTTTCAACTTGCCTTGAATAGATGTCAGCAGCGATTACCTGGCGGAAAGATCCCTGGAAGAAGTATATTACCTCTGGTGCTTGGCTGGAGGTGACCTGGAGAAAGAGCTGGTCAACAAGGAGATCATTCGCTCCAAACCACCTATCTGCACACTCCCCAAGTAAGGAAAGAACGTTTCTCTTGGGAATGATAGCATTAACGTTAATACCACTTTAGTTAATTACAATTTTAGCCACACTAATAATGTTAAAATTGTGTTGGATATTTTTTGGGTAAACTTTCCAACTACGTGATTATATAATTGGAAGTAAATAACCTTGTTTTCTTGGCTATAATTTCTAATTGCAATTGCCAGCAATATTTTTATTATTTTTGAATAGTGCTTTTATAATAATTTGTTTTATGATCACTTGAAGTAAAGCTACTGTAAGACACCTCATCATAATTGGTGTTCAGTAGATGAAAACTGTACAAGTCAGAAAAAAGTCAAGTCAGTTAACGAGCTAGGCTAGTATGTCTTTTTTTTAAAAATAAGGATTCATTCTTTTAATCATGGTGCAATAGGATCATATACCTTTTGTGAGAAACTACTTTGTGTTTCCTGTTATATGTCTGTGTATTCAGTTGAAGACATTCCATGAGGCTCGATGGCCTCATTGCTTTCCCTAGTCATCAGCATATGCGAGGTCACAGCCGAGAAAAATCAGGGCTGCTTGTGAGCTTAGACACCGACCTATCATTTAGACTGGAAGCTAAATACATTCCCCAGGGCCAATGTTTTGGATTTCTAGTGTTAGACGTTAGGGGGAGATGTGATCATTGCATGTTACTGAGCCTGTAGTCTGCTGATCATTTTTCCCCTCACATGTCAGCTTCTTAGGTTATTTACATATACCACTGGTTCCCACTTTTCCCCTTACATGATTTTTAAATATTAA
>PVHY01029809.1:0-13933 GCA_004024945.1 Uropsilus gracilis
AGATAGATAGATAGATAGATAGATAGATAGATAGATAGATAGATAGATAGATAGATAGATAGATAGATAGATAGATAGATAGATAGATAGATAGATAGATAGATACTTTTAAATTAAATTATTTTCATTATTTGAACTGTATATGTGATGTATGGAAAGTTAGTAGGTAATATCGTAATCTCAGAGAATTTAAGAAGTTTTCTCAATATCGCATTATACAGATACTATAATTAAACCTAATTCTTACTTACTCAAAAATCCATTGATTTCATTCCACTTTACTACTCAAAGACCAAAATAAGTTTTGGCATTAGCTCTCGAATACTTTCTGTAACATGGCTACCACATTTGGGAAGTCTTAAATGCTATAAATAAAGAGCTGGAAACTGACAGGACATAGGCAAATATAAATTGTCAGTATTAGAAGATGTTATGGAAGATTGCTGTATCACTTTATTCAGTTTTATTACCAAACATGCCTACTACCAACGTACATTTATTTGAAATATATTTATAAGATGAAGTTGATGGGTATGTACATGCATTAGAGGGACTGAACAAGAAGGCAGTGTTGGATGTGATTCTTGGATTTTTTACCTAAGAGAATGAGTGCTAAGTTCTTGGTCTGAATTTGGGAATATGTTTAATTTTAAATATTATTTTTTTATACTTAGGCATATTTGAGATACCTGAGATAGTTTTCAATTTAGTTCCAGGGAGGAAACAATAAGGTAGAGATTAGTGTGAATTTATACCTAGAGTACCCTGGGGATCATAACCTTTGGAGGAAAAAAGGAACATTTCAGACAGGAAAGAAGTTTGGCTTTCACCTCAGAGTATAAAATAGGAAACCCAAAGCTAGGAAACCCGCAACTAGGAAACTCAAGTGTGAGGTCAGTGCTGGGGGACAGAAGGAGACCTTTATAGTATTTCCACAGTCTTCCTTGGCCATTCTGTCATGTAACCTCACAAGAGTGGACCTACTTTTCCGTGGGCCATCCTATAAGGCAGTTTGCACCATCTCCCAAGAATCCTGTCATTGTATTAAATCTGAATCCAGCAAAATACTCCCATATTAAAAGAATCTTTCCCTATGCTACCTTCAGTCCTACTCTCCCTTGATTTCACATCTTCAGAGTCTAGTCCCATGGGTACTCACTGGGCACTTGCTGGTACATTTTGTCAGATACTACCATTCTTTGGCATACATTTCTTCTTTGAGACATAACACACCTCTGGGTGTGTTATAATGCTTTGTGAACGTTGGGGTTGGCATCAATCAGAGCATACTCCAGCGAGGGGTGGGTGCACAGATAGTCTTTAGTAGGAAGAAATGATTATCTTCCTCTAGGTTAAAGGGTTCAGGGTAATCTGAGTACACAATGTCTTCAGGTGAATCAGCCTACATGTTCTTATCCTACATATCAGGGTTACATTTTATCCATGCTAAAACTTTAATGACAGCATAACAGTTCAGCATTATTTCGAGAACTAGTTTCTTAAACACTCCTGATGAAGACCTAGACATAATTTTCCAGATTTCTTTGCCTTCAGCTATAAGAGATGATAACCTTTTAACAAGCGATCATTAATGACTTCTGGCTTCACACCTAGTTTTCATGGTTGACTAATCACTCTCACCCTTTATCATTTTATAAAACCTAAGATATCAGTTAAAACATTCTGAAAGTCACCACATTTCCCCCCTCTCTCAAGTGTTATTCCCCCATATTTAGAAAATGCTTGAAATATCAAAACAGCTAATGATGTCTCCATCAGAGTGTTTTCCTACTTCACCCATAGGTAATGTTTTAAGAATTATTCTGCCATGTGTGCCAGATACTAAGCTTCCCCCACAATCCGCAAATGCATCTTGCTGCCAGCTTGGGGAGGTGGAATCCAGCTTAGAATCTGATTTTAGTACCCATTTAATAGGGGCACACCTGGTACAAATTGCCATAAATTGCATTCCATGAGAAGCAAGGTCTGAGATGGAGAACCACCTACAGAGGTGGAAAAAGGATTGGAGAGAGAAGTCACCTTGTACTATAATCTCAGCATAACCCAGTTCCCCTTTCTGCTGCTGGGATAGACTTTCACCATTACTCCCATCTAGAGGAAGTACTGGAGGCACCCCAGCTACCTAGCGGTTTTATGTGAGCTACTCTGGATAGAGGGAAAGGTCTTGGAAGTGATGATCACTTTCAGCAGCACCAATTCTTTAAAGAGCTAACAGCTGACTGTTTTTTTGTTGGCAGGATTTCTGGGAGTTGGGTAGGCTTAAACTTCTCATTCCTGATGGGAATCTGGCAGGACGACAGGCGTGCCTGTTCTAACAAAAATTTCAAGTTGGATAAGACAGCTCACTCTATGCATTGGAATATCAGGACTGGGGGGAGCTGTACTGAAGAACAGCGTAAGTGAATTTTCTTATACATGTGATTAGTAATCAGTGAAGCTATGCTTGAAAAAATGAACATGTTCTTTAGAAGAAAGGCTCTCAGAGTAGTACTTGAAGTCTAACCAGTTGGGGAGGGTGAATTTACAAGGCAGATTGAGGCAATTTCACGAGAGGAAAGTTCAAATTTTTTCATCTTGAATTCAAGATTTTTCTTTTTTATGTTAGATATAACCATTTCCTTGGTGGTGTTTAGTATCAGTTTGTTCTTTCCATCTATGCTAGTCACGGTACCTTGATATTTTAACAAGTCTTGCACCACTTTTTACATAAAGGAAAATACGAACCTTGTTTCATTTTAGTTTACTCAGAAGAGAAGATGATTATAATGCAACCTTTTTTCTTCTCAAAATTCTCACTGCCTGCTTTGAAAGACAAAAACAAACACATCCACATGTGTGTTTGGATGTAGGAATATGTATATATTCCTACATGCATGGATGTAGGAATGCATGGATGTAGGCATGCATGGATGTAGGAATATGTATATATTCATATATAAATTGATAACTACACTCAACAAGCTTTAATAATTTTATTTCAAATCAAATATCCTCACTATTTCAGTGAATGTCACCCTGCATGTAAATACAATGCCTAATTTCCTGCTCAATGTGCATGTATGAGGACATAGATCTGATGGAATATAAAAGGTCTAACGTGTCAACAATAGGTTACTACCTAGGATCATTAGATTCTAATTAACTATTTATCAAAGAAATAAAGTACTTTACATTTCTCCCAGTCTATCTTCCATTAGCTTTTCATGTAATGGTCAATGCTTTTCTCATTCTAAATTTTCAATCTGAATTTCTTGGATATACACAATTTCCTAGACAAAAATTAATTCTTTGAATTCACAAAGCTACAAAACTATGGACTTTTGGTTACTGAGTTTAGCCTTTATTAGATATTTATAAACTGTTTTATAATCTTATATTTTCTAAACCATAAATAAAAAACAAGCCATTTTGTCTGTGTTATATACCATTTGAAATTATTAACCTGGAAGTAGAAAGCAATGCTATTTCTAGTGAATGTTTTCAGGACTTGAAATGAGTGTGTGCAAGAGTGATTGAAATCCAAATTGTTTTAAGGTTAAGGTTAGCCAGGGGTTTGAGGACTGAGTGTTATAATTGAGTAAGCTGGGGTTTGTGTGTTTGTCTGAAATTAAGTATTTTTTTGATTACTAATGTTTCACCCAACTAGCTGACTCTAGCTGTACTTGGAGATGTGATTAGCAATCCATTTGATGAATGCTGGCTACTCAAAAAACTGAACGTGTGTCATAGATCAGTGAACAGATCAGATAAAAATAAGGATTTTTTTAAACTTTTTCTGTAATTTATACCCTCCTCCCCAATAAGAAATAACTTTTCTTGGTGTATGTTGGGAAGGGGGAATTTCCTTATTGCCTTCTCTCCTTTTACTACCTGCCCTCACACAAAATAGCAACCAACTTCCCAATGAATGTGTCTCTCTACTTTGACCTCATCAAATCATTTACCTGCTGTAAACTTCCAAACTGAATAGTGAAGTAGTTTCCTCTTGTGCTCATGTATTCAGATCCCAGAATGGTAATTCAATTAACTCTAAATAGCTAATTGGTGTTAGTGTTGAAGCTGAAACATTAGAACCGACTCCTAAAGTGTTAAATAGTGTGAAAGTACAATGAAATTTACTGGTGGCAGCTTTATTTTATTTTTTTTTTCAGTATATCACTCTCCTCTCCTTAAAACTAAAAAAAAAAAAAAAAGGGATTGACAGAAATGGAACCAGCAAGTCATAGCATGTTGTAAGGGGTGAGATAACTGGAGAAAATTAATGCATACTTTCTCAGAAAAATAAAGTTGTAGGTTTAATATTGAATAGGCAAGTTTACAATCTGATTTAAAAAAAAACTGCTAGAATATTAAAAACCATGTTGTATTATGTTTTAGTTATATCATTTTAAGAGTTCTACATGGGTTTTGTTTTCCTTAAAAGAATAGTTTATAGTAGTAATAAATGCTCCTTGACTAGTAAACTGAATATTGAAAAAAAATGAATATAAATGTGACCACTGGAAAAAAAAACATTGTTAAATTGAATATCTTAAAATTAACAAAAATAGAAGTTAAAATTACATTACTGTGATACTCCTCTTTCAATTCTAGTTAGTTTTTTTGTTTGTTTGTTTGTTTGTTTGTTTGTTTTTGAGATTAGGTCTCGCTATTTTTGCCCGTGGAACCTCAGGCTCATGTTGCGGGGTACCACAGACTCAAGCAATCCCTAGATTCAGCTTCCCAGGAGTGGGATTACAGGTACGTGCCACCACGGGCAGCTATTTTTTTGGAACTAGGTCTCACTACGGGCCCCAGGCGGGACTCGAACCGCGATCCTTAGCCCCGGCCCCTTCATAGATTGAAGCTTACAGGCAAAAGCCACCATGCCCAACCCAATTCTAGTTAGGTTTTGTAGGTTTTTATTTTCAGTTTCAATTTTTTAAGAATATTTTTTTAAATTGATTGCACACACACATTTTACATTGTTGTGTACCCCAAGGTTCTCCCACCACCTTATCACTATGAACCATCATCACCTTAATCTTTTATTGGGAGGTAAAATGTTCAGAGATTTTAAAACCTTACAGATTCTGTGTGAATCAGAATCACATTTCTTTATAACTTACAATGCCATATTTTTGATTTTGTGAATTGATAAAAAGCATAATATTTTAAAGACTTTTGAAATTATTCATTTCTGCACACTATTGAAAACTGATCTACTGAATGAAATATACAATACATTTACCTGTGCTGGAATTTGGTAGAACTTAAGCTCTTTAAAAAAATAATAAAATAATGACTACATCTATGATATATATGTTTATTTTGACTTAGATAATGCTGCAGCTGGTAGAAATTACAGTGATAACACTAAATGCACAGGATTTAAGAGAATTAACAGTTTAAAGATTTAAATTATAGGATGTCATATATCAATGGCATCAATCAAATTTCCCTCAATTGTTAAATAATTTGTGGGTAAACCCAATGATATATATTAGTGATAGGAGAAATAGTCAAATCTGAGCCAATAAGCAGTTATGGTGATTTTTATTACCAGCATATACATCTCTCTCTGCAGGATCAGGTTATGTAATATGCATGTGAGTCTGGTAGCATGCATGTACACATGAGGGTATACATATGAGTATATGCAGTACTGGGCAGTCAGTTTTCTGCTGGCCTCTTTAATTAGGTTAATTGTTAATTAATTTGAGCTAATTAACCTGGGCTAACTGCCTCTGTGTGAGCTGGTTTCCAGTGGGAAATAGAAAAGAGTCGAGAGGACTTGGGAAGCCCTAACAGTGAACACCAGTAGCTATGTGGTGAGAACAGGTGAAATCCGCAGGAAGTCTACAGCACCTAGACCTACTGTTCAATGACAGAAGCTCTTGGTATCCTCTGTAGAACAGGTCTCATAACTATAATCATTTCTGCTAGTTGGCTGACACTGACAATCCCTGTTTTTCTTATTTTTAACACTCATATCTATCTTCAGCTTTGGAGGTCTTTGGGTGCAGTGCAAGTGAATTGGGACAAGAAACTTTAGCTGGGAAATAGGTTCTGAAAAATAATTCCAATTGGAGCCATGGGATTACACAGGCAAAATGAAAGTCTTTATTTACTTTTTTGTTTTGTTTTGTTTTTTTATGTGTGTGTAGTAGTGTTCAAGTTTTGTTCCTCTCATTGCTGAGATTCTTAAGTGTACACCAGAGTTCTTCCAAATCAATTCCTTTCAAGGATGACTGTTCAATTGTTAATCTTTCTCAGGGGAATGAGCCTGGGGTCTCCTGCTCCAACTTCTTGGTAATGTTAATTCTCAACTTTAATTTTGTAATCACCCTCACGACTGTCTATCCCTAACTTTTCACAAACTCTGGTAATGACGTCTGTTCTTTCTATAATTTTGTCATTTCAGGAATGTTTATAAAACATAGAATCAGTTTGCCGTATTGAGATTTTGCTTTCACTCAATATCATTTGAAATCCACCCAAGTTGAGTTGCCTCTGTTGCTGAATGATAAAAATGTACTACAGCCATTAATCACTGGATAATATTTATAATTTAATAATATAACTTTTAATGAGGAATGCATTTACACATTTAGTAAGTAAACATAAGTTTAAGTTAAGGTTTTTAATGATCACAGGTTTTTATTTTTCTGTCATCATTGCCCAAGAGTGCAGTTGCTCCTGCTGTAAGTTAATTGTGTGGCAAAGAACTGCCGAAATGTTTTCCAGGATGGTGATGCCATTTTACATTCCCATCAGTGATATATGAGGAACAGTTTTTCCATCCTTGTCAGCATTTGATATTGCCATATTTTTTTTTATTTTAGCATTCTAATAGATGTAGACTTTATTTTCATTTTAGTCCTTTTACATTTTTAGCTTTCTATAGATAATTGTCTGGATGGCAATTTATGTCAATTGGCAGATCTTATGAAGAAACCTTATATATGGAAGTTTCATTGTTACATTATTTTCTTTTTAATAATGTTTCAAGTATTCATATCTTATTTTATGTTTGAACAATTTTCTTTTATCATTCTTTAGCAATAGATCTGAAGAAAATTCCCTTACCTTTACTAAATTTTCAGGAAGTAGCAAGAAAAGTAAAATGTATTGGCATAGATTAGGCATAGATTTAGATAAAACCTAAAGCATACCTACAAGATGGCTACAAGGTGTGGGTCTTTACTGACAAAGGAAGATGAGATAAGTGGTTAAAGAAAAGGAGTACCCAGTAGTAAGATGAAACTAATTTCTGACAATATGTAATTACTGACTAGCCTGTGATAAAAGTTGTAGAATCATTAGTCATTGGGATAAGGACATACTCTCTGCTTATCAAAGAGGGCTTTATAAAACAACTGGCTCTGTATAAAGATGATATTGCAGTTTTCTATTAGACATTTCTATCTACCTTTAAAAAAATGGTTCCACATATATCAACTTTTCACACTTTATCTGAGAATTTCTATCTCTCCTTTGAGGATTGGATATCCAAATAGACAATAGCCTTGGCAAGTTTTTACATAGAACTGTAACCCATCACTGGAGAAGTCAGTATGGGAAGTTAACCCTAAATTTGCAGTAACGACTCTAGGAAGTCAAAGAACAGCTTCTGTAGCAGTCATCTCCAGTCATCGATCAAGACACCTAATCAATATGCAGTTTAATTTTTTACTCCTGCTTCCAATGTAGGAGTAAGCAGAAAAAAGCAATTATGTTCTCCCAATAAATCCAAGCATGCACTACTACATGTTAGCATCTCCATTTCAACAACCTCCAGTCATGTCAAACCTGAATGCTTCCCCTTCTGCCTACACCTCTGCCGAATAGAAGTGGTGGTATCTGATTCCCTTGCAATAGCAAACTGAGTAAAAAGTCTTTGTTCTCATTTGGTCATTTGGAATTAAGGTGTTTAAATAAATAAACAGCTCAGAGAGCATCAGATATTGTTAAATGTAAGTCTTAAAATGGATAAAAGGTAGTTTGATTTTTAATTCATTAATTGTACATATATATTCATTTTTATTTTTAAGACTGTTTTAGAGTATTTTAGGTTTACATCAAAACTAAAAGGGCAGTGGATTTCCAATAACTCTCAGAAAAGCTCATATATTTTTTTAAATATATATTTTTAAAAAAATATATATATTTCTTTAAACCATTATCAACATCACATACCAGAATGGTACCTAATTTAGGTGGGATAAACCTACATTAACTACATGATCACCCAGAATTTATAATTTACCTTAGGGTTCATTTTTTATAATAGACATTTTATAGAGTTATACAAATACAAGAATGTATATCCATGAATATAGTATAATACAGAATCATATTTCATGGTCCTCAAAATTCTGTGCTCTGTTCTTTCATATCCTCACTCTCATACCTTTGTTCATATTTTTAACTTTGTTCATATTTTTAATTTGTTCATATTTTTAACCTTTTATAGACAATTACATAGTTGGAATTATGTAGTATATAGCTTACTCAGATTGGTTTCTTATACTTAACAATGTTTATTGTCACCATGTTTCTTCAAGGCTTGATAACTCATTTATTTTCAGTGATATATGTATTTCACCTATGAAAGAGCAACTTAGTTACTTCCTAGTTTAGGAAATTATGAACAAAGATGCTACAAATAACCCTATGTAGATTTTTATGCATATTCAATTCCTTTTTCTATTACTCCTTTTGGTAAAGAAGTGGTAAGCACTCCTTTTGGTAAATACCAAGAAGTGCATGAAGTTGTTGGATCTTATGTTAAGCGTACGTTGAGTTTTGTAACCAACAGTAAAATCATCTTGTAAAGAGACTACCATTTTGCATTTCTACTACCTATGAATAAAAGTTCATTTATAAAATTCCATATACTCCTTACCTACATTTAGTATCAACGTTGAAGGTTTTAATCACTCTCATAAGTGATAATAATATCTTGTTTTAGTTTGCATTTTTTTGATGATATAAACTGTAGAGTATCTTTTGATAGGTTTATGTACAATCTGCCTATATTCTTGGATACAGCCTCTTTTCAGGTTTGTGGCCCATTTTTTAGGGATACATGGATTATTTGTTTCCTTATTGTTGAATTTTAAGAGTTCTTTGTATATTTTGGATACCAGTTATCTCTCAAAAATATTTTGCAAACATTTTCTCCTAGTTCATAGTTTTGTTTTGTTTTGTTTTGTTTTTTTGATACTATCTTTTGCAGAGCAGAAGCTTTTAATTTTAATGAAGCTCGGTTTATCATTTCTGTCATAGGTCCAGTTTGATATTTTAGCTAAAAAGGACTGGTCAAATTCAAAGTTATCTACATTATCTGATGCATTTTCTAAGTACTATGATTTTTCATATTTCACCTTGAGGTCAAGAATTGCTTTTGCTGATGGGTGTAAAATATAGTCTAGATTCATAGCTTTGAATGTGAGTACAGCTAGTTCAATATAGTTTGATGAAAACACTATCTCTGACCTATTGTACTGCTCTTTTTCCTTTGACAAAGATCAGTTGACTATATTTCTGGGGTCTGTTTCTATGCTCTCTTCCACTGATACATTTTCCCATTCTGTGTCTGATACCATACTGTCTTGACTATAACAGTGGTTTTATAGAAAGTCTTCAACTGTAATGTGTCATCACTCCAGTTTAATTTCTTCATTACTATAATGTTGCCTAATGTGGGGCTTTTGTCTTGTCACATGAAATTTATGTTTATTTGGCCAATAATTACAAAAAAACTTTCAGATATTTTGATTAGGTTTGCATCAAATTTATAGATCTAATTGGGAAGAAATAACATCTTGACAATACTGAGACTTCCTAATCTGTGAAAATAAAGATAATTGACCTATTAATGTTTGCTTCAAGTCTTTTTACAAGTTTCCTCATATAGACTAGGTCTTGCTGTTTTTGCCTGTGGAACCGCAGGCTCACATTGCCTGGGGTACCACAGACTCAAGCAATCCCCAACCTCAGCTTCCCAGGTAGCTGGGATTTCAGGCAGGCCCCACCATGCCCAGCCAATTTTTTTTGGAAATAGGTCTGGCTATGTTGCGCTGGGCGGGACTTGAACCTCAATGCCTGGTTCCCACCACAGCTTCCTAGGCTGCCGCTTACAGGCACATGCCACCATGCCCCATCCTTCCTCATATAGATCTTGTTTATATTATTTTCTGTGGGTGAATGTCTATAGTATTGTTTTTAATTTTAAATTCCTCTTATTCATTGCTAGTATAGGAAATCAATTGACTTTATATATTAATCTGGTATCAGGAAATCTTAGTGTAATTGCGTGTACTTCTTTTATGGTGTTGTTTCTCAAGGATTTTCTATGTAGACAATCATAATATACTTTTCTTTAGATTTATTGCATTAGCAAGATCTTCTGTAAAACATTCAAAAGAATTACAGTGTATACATTCCTTGTACCTAACTTCAGGAGAACATTGATTCATTGATTTTTTTTTTTTAACTATTATATGTGATGTTAGTCTCACTGGATTTTCTTGGCTAGTCTTTATAAAGTTAAGACAGTTACCTTCTACTCTTGGTTTACTGGAAGTTTTACCATAAGTGGAACTTGGACTTTGTTTAATGTTTGTTCTGCATATATTGATAAAATCAAAAGGATTTTGTCTGTTATCATAATCAATTTCAAATGATATAGGGAATGTTCCATTCATACTATTCTTTCTGTGTTTATATTTCTGCTTAGGTTGTCAAGGTCTAAAGAATTATTATGTCTTTTGTGTTTTTCATCATTCATTCTGTCCCCATTCCTCCCATTTTCTCTAGATTTTATTCTTCCTTGTCCCAGCACAGAATATAATGATCTAAAGCATCAAGTACAAACTAGCTATACCTGATAACAGTACCTGAGAAACATGAAAATCATTGAATTTCAAAAAACAACATCTATACTTATTCTCACCTCCCTGGAAAACATTGAATTTATAGTTGCAATAGTACTGCAATCTAGGATAATACTCTAATGGTCTGCTTTCAAACCCATTTATACCCTGAGTATGAAATCTTCAGTATAGTTTTCTGGAAATTTCCAGCAAAATGTTAACTCATAATTTGTCTAAAATTTAACATTGAAACCAATAGAGTTGTGTACAGCAATAGATCAGGAGGAAGTACAAATATAACTCCAGGAAACTAATCCTTGGACATGTTCCTTCAACTTTGCTCTTTAATGAAATGCCCCTATCTAGATAACACCATTTCCTTATCAACATTAATCTTTCAGTGATTCTTACTGAGAATTTTTTGCAGCACATATTTGGGCTGTTGTCACACTCCATTTAAAGCTTGCTTTCAGTAGCCCAAGGAAAACACTATTTACCAGCACTATAATTGAGAAGGCTTTCTGAGTATTTTTATGCATTAAACTTAACATCCCATTACACAATTTCAAAGTGTTATTAAAAGAAGCATGTCCTTAGTAAATGAAATATCATATAAACAGTGATAAAGAAAATAAAAATACATAAAGATTTGATATGATATCTGTAAGTCTTGTTACCTCTATGTGACTTATTATGTTTATATTATAAATATCACTAGAATATAGCATTCTGTTTTTTAATGGGGCGGGGGGCCAAATAGGAAAACAGAAGTAGCAGTGGAAATATTTGCCTAGGTCGGACATAATGATATCTAAATATAAAAGATGTTTTTAGTAGCTTGAAATCTGACTCTTTGAACATTATGTCAAGTCATTATATGTATAACTTTAAAATGCAAAAGATACTCATATTCTGTATTGACTGTTGAGACATTTTAGAATTATCATAGTTATTTACATGGTTTATAGTGGAAAGTATTGTATTATCTGAGCTAAATTAAAATAAACTGTCCATTTTAATGCCACTTATTATACTATGAGAATAAATGGTTTTCATTTAAAAATAACCTGTCTTGTCACACACAAACATTTGCCACATTACTATAACCTGAGTTTGTACCACTAAAACATGTGGGTGCTGATGTTTTTGACAGTGCTAGTAAGGTGTAACTTGTGTTCTTAGTCTTTTAATTTTTTCTTCAAATTCTAAGTACTTTATAAAGAGATATAACCAGGTTCATTTCTTAGAGATCATTCAACAATCAAAAACAGGAAGTAGTGGTGTCTAAAATTAGTTAAAATACATCACTAATTCAAAATTCACCAGAAGCCTTTATTTCTTCCTGAATCCATTTAATATTTCAGCCTAATCTAGGCAATTAAAAGGTCATTGAATATTTTAAAAGGTTTTTGTTCTTGCTAAATGTAATTCTTCAAACTTTAGAGAAAAATGGTAAAGTCAAGAAATGTAGAGAGAACATATGAAATAAGCATTTTCTTTGTTTCAAATAACAATTAAAAATTGTGATACATGTGAAAACAACTACATTATGTCCATTGTTAACCCGCCTGTTTTATTTTTTGAAGGAAATTTTATGGTGACTTAAAAATATTATTAATTTCTTTATAACATCCGATGCAGAAAATTTTTGAACAAGTCTCTATTAATGTGTAGAATGAGTTGTCATGTATTCTGAAAAGTCCTGAATTTTTAGTTTCTTCCTTGTTGACAATTTCTCAATTATTTTAAGGCAGCTTTATATACTTACTATTTGTTTACATTTTGTAGGGCAGTCATTATGGAATAGTGAAATCATTTAAAATAGTTTGTTATTAATACAAGCTAATAATGGAATATTACTCATCAATTAAAAATGACAAATTAGATGAATTTATGATAACATGGATGCACCTAGTAGAAATCATATTAGCAGAAACAAGTCAAAAAGATAAAGACAGACACAAAATGGATTCACTATTATGTGGAACTTGAGAAAGATAAACAAATAGCTATGAAGAAAAGTCCAAAAAAAGCTAGCGACCAAATTGAAGGACACAACTCTGGGGCAAGGGTTGGGACAGAGGGGGAATGGTGGGGGGGCGGGTGAATCCTGGGGATTACAAAGATGTGAAATTTATATATAAATAAATTATTTGCTTTAAAAAATAAATAAAATACATCATTTATTATTATAATCTTTTTACATATGAGGGACTAGATAATTAACCTGAATACCACTGGTGCTTACCAAATAGTGCAGTCAAAATTAAAAGCAAGGATGTGGGAGTCAGAATTGGGTCTCTTTTTTATTGCACACTCCACCATCATTAGAATAAAAAAGTAATGAATAGTTAAACACATTGACTTTTAAAAATAAAATTTAAATTGTTACATTAGATCTGTCACTCATTACTGTAAAACCTTCATGAGATGAATATCCTTACCACACATTCCTAAAAAAAGTCTTCACATCTACTTAAACAGATTTCATTTGCTTTTGCCAGTCTTCTTAATATTCATCCTACCTGCATCCTTTCAAATGCACTACGTATCCCTGAAATGACTATGTTTCTCACATATTGAAATTGGATTAAAAGTAATAATAAACGTAAAAGGCTAAAAAAATAAAATGAAAAAAAAAATCTAATAAGATACATAGGGATGGATTTGACTTTACTTTCAGTGAAATTTATGTGAAAAAGTTAATGTCACTTTCTCCCAGCATTCTATTATGAATAAATGTCAGTTCTTTTTTTTTTTTAGCATGTTTTTTTAAATTATTATTATTATTGTTATTTTACATCGTTTCAGTCCCTGGGGGGTCACCCACCACCTCCCCTTCCCTTCCCACCCACTCCAGCTGGTCCCCACTCTCCCCTTGTGCAGTTTCATTTGGTTGACCATATATTAGTGAAACCATTTGGTTTCTGTCCCTTTCTATCTGGCTCGTTTCTGCTAGAATGATTTCTTCTAGGTACATCCAGGTGTCTATAAATTCATCAAATTTGTCATTTTTGATTGATGAGTAATACTCCATTGTGTATATATACCAC
>PVHY01029810.1:0-13935 GCA_004024945.1 Uropsilus gracilis
CCCGGTCCTCATCCCCTTCCTGGGTTTCAGAGCTGTGGATCTGATCCGACACGGGGGAAAGAAGATGCGCTTCCTGGTTGCCAAGTCCGACGTGGAAACAGCCAAGAAAATCCGCTTCCGCACGCCCCCTCCCTAGGGTGGGTGCCCACGCCGGGCGCCTCCACCTTCCGCCAGGTGTGCCGGGTGGGCGCACCCCTCGCCTGTGCATAATGTACATCTTAGTGTATATTTTATTTATATGACAGACACTACGCTGTGACGTTGTTACAGAGCTTCTATGTTTGAGGCTGGAGAAGTACAGATTCAATAAACTATCTTTCATACTCGTTTTCACAGTCGCCCTCATTCCGCGGTGAGCGTGGTGCCTGCTCAGGGTCTCCCGGCGGCATCTGGGCGGCTCTGGGAGGACGCGGGGTGGTGGTGCTGCCTGTGGGCTGTACCTGCGCCTCCTCTGCCCCCTCCCAAACAGGGAGCAGCATAGGGCCGTCCTTAGAGGCCCAGCGTCATCTGCTCTTGGTAACCACAGGCTCTGGAAGGCTGACCAGCGGCTTTCCCCATCTCTGGTCATCGAAGCTGCTCGCACCAGGCCCCTAATCCGTGACCACTGCCCTCTCCCACCTGGCCCTCCCCCTGGCAGGAGGCTGGCTTCCTTCACAGCAGGGACCGGGGTGGGGCCACATGGATGGAGGGAAGAGTGAGGCATGATCACGGAAACTGAACACACCACCCTCCTCACTGCACCCAATCTGTGGCCGGGCCCTGGGTCAGGGTCCATCTTTTGACATGAGCAGACCCAGGGGACGGCAGTCCTGAGCAGTCAGCTGCAGAAGCACCGAGCTGCATGAGGGTTTCGAGCCCCGGGGTCCCCAGCTGCCTGCGCATCCCCGGCGGTGTCCGGGGCGCACCTCATGCCCGCCTCCTGCAGCTCCGTGCTGCCCCCTGGTGAGCGCAGGCGGGAGCGCACGCGCGGCCCGAGCCCTTGCGCCTACTTAAGTCCAGCACCTGATTCCACCCGCTGCCCATGCCAGCTTCCCCAAATGCTGGGGCTGTTTTTACGCTGTTTTAAATGTATGGTTGGGCCTAATGACAGTACTTAGGTCCCTGGCACAAGTCGAAGTGCCAGGAAGTGGCACCCAACGCAAATCTCCAGGGACCAAGAGGGATGGGGGCTTTGGCTGCCCTGGCAAGGGTGGACAGGAGGGGAGCCAGCCTGGGGAGGCAGGGGTCCGAGGGGAGTCGCGTGCGGGGGCGTGGCCTAAGGGTGGTGGGCCCGGGCTCCAGGCTCGTGAGGCAACAGCACCACCTGGTGGCCCAGGCCCCTCCTGGCGCCAGACAGAGCTGGGGCACGGGACGCTGCCACAGAAGGGGTCAAACCCACAGAGGAGCTGACTCAACACAGTGACAGAAGCCTTGAGGTGGGGCAGGGGCGTCTCCCACCAGGGGAATTCCTCAGAGGCGGCTCCAGGATGCAGGGGTCGGGGTCACTGCGAGCCCTGCCCTCCCTCCCAATGGCAGGCAGCTGCAGGTCTGCAAAGGTGACGGTGCCTCCAGCCCAGCCAGCAGAGGCCCGTGTGTCCAGACTGCAGGGGCAGAAGGTGGACAGCAAAAGGACACTGTCCCACATTTCCCAGGGGCAGCTGTCACCCCTGGCCAGCATGGGCGGGGCTCACTCTACTGCCTGCCTGTGTTAGCGACCTGTTACTTCTGCGACGCCTCGGACACAGGCCGGGTGGGTCCAGCCCTTGCATGTCTGGACTGAGGGGGCAACAGCCCTGGGAGCCTGTCTGTCCTCAGGCTGGCTCTCCCGACCCAGCAGCACTGCGTGGTACCCGTGGACCTGCTGCCTATAGGAGCCGCCTCTGGGCTCCCCCCCCCTCAGCCCCCGCCCTGTGTGGCGGGAAGGACGGGAACAGATGGGTCAGAAGAGATGTGATTTTAAAGGGAGATTGCGTCTGACTATGTCCCTCCTTTTATTCCCCAAACCAGGGGAATCAGGACAGCCCCTGGTGGGGCGGAGGCCACGAGTGGGGGCTGTTGCACCAGGCAGTTCGGCAGGGTGACGAGTGAAAGGCTGAGAGGACACACACCCAGAGGCAACCTGCTGACAGCACCCCCTGCTGGAAGGAGCTGGGCCAGCCCTGGCCGCTCGGCCTCCTGACCTCGTGTCACAGCTGGCCTGGCCTTCACACCACGCCCCTCACTGGCGTCGCGGTCCCTTCACCCTGACAGGAGGTGGCCTCCTTGTCCACCAGCCGGCTGACGGTGCGCAGGGCCAGGGGCAGTGCCGTGTTGCTGTCATGGTGGTAGCGGGGGTCTGACACCTCTGGGCTGGGCGTCAGCACAAACTGCGCCACGCTTGGCATCTTCAGCAGGTTCAGCAGCTCAGTGGCCCGTGTGTGGATGGCGCCCGCGTCCTCCTCACTGTGCACTGAGCTCATGGCCGGGCTCTGGGCCAGGGTCCGCATTTTAGACAAGAACAAAGAGACCCTGGGGACGAGGGGCAGGCAGTCGGCGGAGACACACCGCTCCCTGGAAAAGGGCCCGTGTGGAGGGGCCCAGCCGCCAGAGCCCCAGCTAGACTGGCTCCAGTGAGGAGCCGCTGCGTCGGGCTAACACTGCCCAGTCGCCGCGCAGGCCAGACCCTGTGCTGCCGACACTGTCTGGGTCGGGGAAGCCGTCTTCCTCTCCCTGGGCAGTCTCCCAGGGGCCCCTCTTCCCGCCCCCAACCGTACCGAGGGATGAGGTCTTGGCTCCGGGAGGCCAGTTTGGTCAGCGTGGTCATGAGCACAGTGATGACCTGCGGTGGACACTTGGGAAGGGTGGCAGAGGGGCGGGACTGGGTGACCTCGAACAGCAGCGCCTCCAGGGCTTCAAAGAACTTGTTGATCTGCTCCACCGTACATCGCCGGTCCCAGGACACCGACAGGTACTCGCCGATCGCCCACACCTGGGCAGGGATTGGCCTCAGCCCGGGCCTAGGCCTCCTCTCCGGGGAGGGGTGGGCACGGGCCTGGCCTTACCACGCAGGTGAGCATGCTCCCTTGGCTGCGGGCGCCGCTTGCGCCGCCCACAAACTCCAGCAGCTCCTTCGCCAGCTCCACCACCAGGCAGGGCCGCAGCTTGCACAGGGCCAGGAACTGGGAGCTCAGCACCCTGACAGGAGAGTGGCGGCTCAGCCCGGCTACCTGCCTGGCGCAGCTGCCTTGGTCAGGGCGAGAGCCTGGGGCGAGTGGGAAGCACTGGCCGGAGGCTGCTCCCTTCAGGGGTGGCAAGGTTCCGGCCCCAAGGAAACCTAGTGCCCCACTGGGGAGGGGAGAGGCGGGTGGGGCCGGCCCGCAGCCCTGAGCCCAGGACGAGAGCCGATGAACAGGTCCCCATGCAGCAGGCCTTCAGCAAGGGACAGGCGGTCAGGAAGGCTCTGTGGAGAGGGACCTGGGCCAGAGCTGAAGGAGACAGGCTTGGGGGAAGAGGGAAGGGCAAGGAACACTCTGGTTTGGGGCCTGAGCAGGGACCTAAGAAGTGCCAGGCTGGGCCTGAGAACGACCTCAGCGGCGGAAGGATGCCAACCACTGAGGGCCTGGCCAGAGCGTGATGCTGCAGTGACCACAGGGACAAAGTGCAAGCTACAGCAGCCACATGAGAGGGGTCGTGGTACCTGGGGCTCTCGAGCTACGGGACTGAAGCCTCCCGGCCCTGGCAGGCACCCACCTGTGCACGCGGGCCTCATACTGGGGCACCTGGTAGAGCGAGTCGCTTCTCTCCAGCAGCAGCAGAGCCAGCTGGTTGGTCAGGGCCCCGTCCTTGAACTGGGAGCCGGAAGTGATAGATGGGCTCAGCCCTACCTCCTGAACCCCAACCTCTGACTTCTCTGTCGGTCTCTTCTGGGCCGAGGATGGTGGGCCGGAGGGCCAGTACCTTGGCCAGGGGTACTGTGTGTCTCCCACCGACCCCCTGAAGAGAAGACCCTTCTGCCAACGGGAAGCTGAAATGGCCAAGGGGAAGGGCAACACCAGGGCCCCTCTACCACGGCGTGCGAGGCAGGGGGCAGCTCACCTGGGTCACCGCCGAGAAGAACACCCGGAGCAGGGTGGGCACGGCCTCGGCGCACTGGACCACGCGGGCGCAGCCGGCCATGGGCTGCAGCAGCTGGTGGAGCGGCGCCAACCTGGGAATACAGCACTGGGTGCCCACACTCCGAAAGCACTTGGCCCTTCACGGCGCCCATGCCGGGGTCCCTGGTCCCGCGGGCCCCCACCTCTCCGTGGTTCCGCCGGCCTTGGCTCGCAGCAGATGCTGGAAGAGACTCTGGAACTGTGGGTCCCGGAAGGCTTCCAGGCAGCTGGGGACCCTGAGGGAGGTGTCCCAGAGCGGTCTCTCTGCCAGCGCGGCTGGCAGTGACCTGCAAGCAGACACCTGCCTGAGGCCGGGCCTGGGCATGGCACTGCTGGCCCTGACCTGGCCCCCGGCCTTGGCAGGCCCAGCGGTCAGAGGGAGACGGGGCAGATGTCCCGGTTGCAGTCACGGTAGCCCGGCTGGGCAGTGGGCCTCAGGTCCCGGGCCTGGCAGGTGGGGCGGGGCCCGAGGAGAGCCTGGGCCCAGGGCTGCTGGCGATGTGCGGGCAGAGCCGCAGGGAGGCCCTGGGCACCGGGGACCTATCGAGTCCAGACCCAGAGCAGGTGGGAGAGGTGAGCTGGTGGGCAGGGTGGGGAGTGGCACCCAGCTGGGGCTGGCGACAAGGGCAGCGGCGGTGCTCAGGCTAACCTGAGCTGCAGGTCCAAGGCGGCGGTCAGGCACGGCAGGTCAAGCAGCGCGTGCAGCATCTCCAGGGCCGTGTTTGCATCCACCAGTGATGGCAGCAGGGCCACGAACTCGGAGGTGAGCGGGGGGCTGTTCCAGGCCAGGAACTGCGGAACAGATGGGGCTCAGGTGGCCTGGGGCGAGGGGTGGGGTGGGGGAGAGCCTGGGGTGGGCAGCATGGAGGCAGAACGCCCCCTAGTCCCCCTGTCACTGCCCTCCTGCCATCCGGCCGGGGTCTCCACCTGGCCCCCCACTTCACTGCGGCCTACGAGTCTGAAAGCACGCCTCATTTCCATGCCCACTTTTGTACCAGTAGTTAAACCTATCACTTCCAGCTGCCATTGATGCTTTTTCTCCAAAGAAAGGACTGAATCTCCGGCTGATCTGAAATATGCTGCCAATGCGCGCCACAAAGACACATCAAAGGCCAGCGGCACCAAAGGATGGAGCAGGCCAGGCCAGGCTCCCGGGGGCTAACACCTGCACATACTCTAGACCAGAACTACAAAGCCAGCCTGCCCGAGGCTGGCACATGACTTCCCGTGACAATGACGCTGTCATATGTGACAGATGGGCATCACAGTCTCGCTGGGCCTCCCCGTCACCTCCCCCCACTCCTACCTGGAAGGGGCCGGGCCCTGTGGCCTCAGCCAGGACTGACCCAGGCACCACACAGCCCTGTTCCAGCACCTAGCACCCAGCACCCTCTCTGGCCTGAGGGCAGTCGAAGGTACCTTAAAGAGGTTGGGGAAGCTTGACTTGAGAATGCCCAGGTTTCTGCCGAACAGGTGGAGGTTGTCCTGGCAGAACTGGATGAACTCGAAGGCCAGCACGGGGCTGTGGAAGAGCTCGGAAGGGATCCTGGTGAACAGATGCTGGCAGATGGCTTCCGAGTCCACGGCCGCGGCCTCCCCTGAAAGGCGCAGGCACGTCGGGGCAGGAGGCCAGGCAGGGTGTCCCCATCTTGGCACAAGGGCTCCTCTCTGGGGCGGTCAGGACCGAACACCAACCCCACCGGGTGGAAACACCCTGGAAGATTCTCTGAAAGGTGCTGGTCTCCAGCCCCACCGCAGCACTGACAGCCTGGCGAAGAGAGTCCTGAGAGCAGCGCAGCGTTGCTGACATTTTGGTTCAAGCCCGGCGAAGAGCGACCGCCTGGCACGTGCCATGGAAGGCTGAGAAACGCCACCCTCTGCCCCAGCAGCCGCGTCCTGTGCCCTTGGGGCTCAGGCAGGGGCGGGGGCTCACCGTGGTTCAGGAAGAACTGGGCAACGGGCAGCAGCGCCCGCACACAGGCCGGGTCTCCGCACAGCCGGCCGTGCAGGGCCTTCAGGCAGGGGAGCGTGCGGTACAGGAAGGAAGGGTCCTGCCCGCAGAGCAAGTCCAGCACCAGCACGGCCTCCACCAGGCACTGCGGGGACCGAGCTGCTCAGGTGCTGCTCATGCAGCCCGCCTGCCCGCCCACCTGCTTGCCCGCCCGCCTGCCCGCCCACCTGCTCGCCCCTGGGGACTCACAGCTTTCTGCAGGTCAGAGTCCCCCTTCCTCAGGGCCCCTGGGGGACAGAAGAAAATCAGCGGTCTCTGCACCACCAGCATCCGAACTGCCGAGACGACCCTGTGCTCCGGAAGCTGGAGCAGGGATGAGCCGACAGCTGGGAGCGGGCGGCGCCGGGCGGCAGAGTCACCCCTGGGAAGATGTGCTGGGGGCTGGGGGTCTGGGGGGCCAGGACAGGTTCCCTGACACGCCCAGCTCCCGGGACGTGTGGGAAGGGAAAGCTCGGGGGTGCTGCCTGGGGACTCCAGGCCTGTGACCAGCCCGAGACCTCGGCTCTGGGGAGGGGGCTGCGCGCAGACTCACGCCGGTTGCTCTGCTCGATGAGGCGCTGGCAGTACTCGAAGGCCTTCTCCCGAAGCCGCTCCTGGGGCGGCAGCAGGCCGCTGGCGGTGGAGGCGGCAGAGAGCACAGACAGGGTGGAGCCCTCCAGCTCTGACCTGTCATCTGTGGAGAGACGAGAAGGCGCTCACACGCAGAGGCTGGCCCGTCCGGAGGGCGAGGGGGCACATCGCCTCAGCGTGCAGACGCCGGGTTCTACGCCCGCCCAGCTGCCCTTGCCCTCACTGGACCCCTCTGTGCGGTGAGGCTTCTTCCTCCCGAGATCCACATCCCCCAACAGCGAGGCGGTGGCGAGGTCAGCGGAACCGCCGGAAACCTGCTGACGCCTGCACTGCTGGGTCACTCAGTCTCTCCAGCATGTCAGGGAGGACCTCCTGGAGTCAACCGGGCTCAGCCAGGGGCACCGGCGGGCGCATGGGGTCCCTCCCGCCAGCTCATGCCCTCGGCCCACCTGCATCTGGGGCACCGGGGCCCTCGGGGTCGCTGTGCAGCAGCCAGGCGCGCAGCATGGAGAAGGCCTGCACGTTCAGCCACTGGTCCTCCGTGAAGTGCTGGCCCGTGGAGAGCACCGTGAAGAAGTCCGTGGCCACCGCGCCGTCCACCTCGGTGATGGGGCCCGGCTGCAGAGGCGAGGAAGACACGCTGCAGGGCCCCCGGCAGGGAGGGGCAGGGCCGCTGGCTCCCAGCTAGCAAGGAAGAGCCGCAGCCTTGGCCTGTCCATACTGGGTGTGGCTGCCCACGCGTCCAGAACAGGGGCCACCCACCCTTCGTGGGACGCTCAAATACTGACGCCGGAGTCAAGTAGACGGGCCTCCCTCAGACACGCGGGCCTTGTCCGCAGGCCCCGCGCCTCAGCAGACACGCAGAGCGTCACGGGCTGGGGGGCTATGACCCGAAGCCCCACCCCGAAGAGGAGAAGGGAAAGGGCTCATTCTGGAACCAGGGCAGATGCAAGGACAGACAGGAGGAGAGGGCGGCTGGCGGTGTTGGGGTTCAGGGACAGCCCAGGGCAGCAAGGTTCCAAGAGTCTCTCCAGCCCCCTCACCTGCCGGGCTCTGGGTGTGAAGAAGCCTCCGGAGGACTGTGCCACCCCCTGTTGGACGCTGGCATAGCGGAGCCAGTCCACTAGCCTCTTGTTGAGCAGGTTGATCTGGTCTGGGGAGGGGGGAGAACTGTGGGAAACTCACAAATCCCACCGACTGGGGCTGCAAGGCACTGGCCCCAGGACTGAAGCCCTAGAACTCAAGGAGCTGCTTCCCACAGAGGCCCAGGCCCTCATGCCTGCCAGGCACCAGCTGCCCCGGCCCTCCCCAGAGGCCTCCCCAGCACAGCCTCTCAGCAGGGGTACAGTACCTTCATGGAGGGTTCCGGGGGCCAGGCTGGTGACCTTCGACACAACTGGGAGGAGGTGCCTCAGGCTGGAGCCCTCAGGCTGCCGGCTCTCCAGGACTTTGAAGACGCGCTGGCCCACGACTCTCACCTCCTCCTTCCGGTCACCCTGCAGGAAGAGCCATGAAGCACTGCCTTGCCCACATCCTGGGTAAAGACCGTCGCTCCAGCCCAGACCATTGAGGGCCCTGCTCACGGAGGCAGGGCTGGATCGAGTGGGGCGGATGAAAACCCAGAGCAGCCGACAGTGTGCTGTGGCCCATGAATTTAAGTTCCACACATCAGGCACGTTCTTCAAGTTGAGTGGTGACTGGCACCCCAGCGTTGGCCAGGACACCTGTGTCTCCACAAAGCCAGTGCTCACAGCCTCAGGGAACCAGTGCAGGTGCCTCCCACCAGTGAAGGTGGGTCAGGGTAGGGTGAGCCTGTGCCCAGGGCAGGACATAAAGGGGTATGATGGCAGAGGGCTGTGGCATGCTGGCTGTCAGGAAACTGAAGTGACGCTTCGGTGGCACTTGAGCTGAGCTGCATCCAAGGACAGAGATCATCCCAGGTCCTGACAGGGACTGAGGAATGACGACTAAGCGCTTAGCAATATGCCCACTGGTGGCCGGGGGTTCTGAACCACCAGGAGTCCCTAAATAAAAGAGCAGGCCCCAGGACAAGGTGACACAAATAATAGTCTCAATCTCAGCTTTCCTGGGGTGAGGCTGGATGACTCAGAAGGTATCCTTGACCAAGATGGAGGTGCAAAAGGCAGTGGATCGTGACACTTCCTCTGCCTATATCCACCCCTGCCTAACGCTGAGAGGAAACTACTACTGCTGGTCAGGGAACCAGCATTTCTCTGAAAATTGGAAATGGAGGCACAGAATTAAGGGGTGCTGTGCCTTCTGCATATACGACAGGGGCACTTCTCTGAAAGAGGCCTCTCTCTAGTGAGTGGAGAAGGTGAGGGAATAGCAAGGCCACTGGTTCAACTCCTCCTGAGGTCACCAACTGGATTCCACATCTAGAGCCACTGGTGCCACCGAGAGGGGAGGCCTCCCATGGGGAGAATGCAGACCCCCCAGGTAGCAGCTTAGCAGAAACCCCAACTGGGATCTGATTGAGTTGCCAGGATTAGCAATCCTGGGGGACATGGACAGACAGAAAGAACCCACTTGGAAAGCAGCCTACTGGGGCCGGATCAAGAGGCCACCATCTCTTTAAGTCCCTCCCTGCAGGAAGGATGGCCAGTCTTCCCTTCGGAGAATGCCGTGTGCAGGTACAGATGTCACATATCTGCAATTTGTACCTCAATAAAAAACGGGATGGGAGCAGCAAGTTGAAATGACACTGGCCGAGTGATGCAGGAGCAGAAACATGGGCCCCTACTATTCTAGTTTCACACACTTCTGGAGGCAGCACATTGCTGGGACTCATGACATGGCTGGTCACCATCCACATGCATGCGCCAGGGCTTGGCATTGCCACCGACATCCAGTCCTTCCAGGACATCTCCGCAGATGCCATGCACAGCCCACTGGAAGCCAGCCTTCTCCAGCTCATTCTACCAGGGACATCTTTTGTAAATCAGTCTACTTCCTCTGCTGAACTCCTCTCACAGATGGTCTGGAAACATCTAGAAACGTCTGGAAAGGGGACTATCAGGTTCTGAAAGTCAATGCTTTATGCCTCATTGATATCATCATGCTACCTCTTACAGGCTTCAGGGAATGTCACACTGACCAAGCGTCGCAGCCCATATCAGCCTGCACAGAGTCCTGACTCCTTCTCCTAGGTGAGGGGGGGAGAAGGAGGCATGCGTGTGTGCAGGAGGTGGGGGGGAAGGCATTTCTGCCTGTTCTAGATGTACCCATGTGTTGGAGGTACTGGCACCTGAAGCGGCGATAAGATTCTTAACTGGAAGGAAACTCAAACGCAGTTACCTGGGCCAGGAGCACAGAGGCCACCAGGCTCAGCTGCTGGGTGTTCCGGATGTGGTCACAGGACAGGCTCACGCTATCGGAGGGTGACATCTCTCTCAGGATGGCGGCGCAGAGAACCTGGAGCTGCTCAGGGCAGGTGGCTGAGCAGAGGGCAGCCTGCAGCAGGTCTACACATGTCTTCTCCAGCCTGCCAAGCAAGACCACAGTGGGCGGACAGGCAGCATGCCACTCCACCCCAGAGTCTGGCTCTCTGTACCTCCCTGCCATCCCTGAAAAGTTGCCCAGGTCCCTTAACAGGTGGCTAGAAATTTCAATATCTGAGAACCTTTAGCATGGGCTTAGGTGGGTGTAAAGCTCAGATGCCAAAGGAACAGGAGTAAGTTTGCTGGGTGTTGGGGGCACAGCTCAGGCTGCAGTGCCCGAAACTGAGACACTCACTTCCTGGGATATTTTGTGGCTGAGATTATGAGGAAAAGCCTCCGCAGGCCATCAGCAGCTTCGGGCTTCCAGTCCTCCTTCTGCAGCAGGTTACTGATCCGGGAACAGAACTTCCTCAGCTCCTCGTCCTGTATCTCCCTGAACAGAGAAGAGACAGTAGGCAATCTGGCATGGAAGAACCCGGTCAAGGACCTAGGGGTGCTGCTCTGAGTGGCAACAGAATGACCCTTGGATGTGGCAGGGGGAAAGGACCCCATCACCCAAAATGCATCTTGAGCTAAACTTGCTGACTGGCCACCCTGACTGGCTCCTGTCCTCAGGACTCACAAGCAGGGCTGATAGGAGACTATCACTCCAAAAGAGAAGTAGCAGAAATTCCTTGCATTCCAATTTTCTTATTATGGGAGCTGTAGAACTAAAGCTCATGGGTTTTAGGAGTTATTCAAAAGTCAGGAAACTCAGTCTAAAATAAGTTGCTTTTCAAAAGATTCCATCAATCAGCTTCTAACTTCTGGGAACAAGAGTTAAATCTTATACATTAAAGGGTAAATATTATGATACATTGGGCCAGGCACGGTGGCTCGTGCCTGTAAGCTTCACCCTATGAAGCGGCCGGGGCTAGGGATCACGGTTCGAATCCTGTCTGGGGCACATAGTGAGACTCAGTTCCAAAAAAAATAGCTGTGCATGGTGGCACGCGCCTATAATCCCAGCTACCTGGGAAGCTGAGGCTGGGGATTGCTTGAGTCTGTGGTATCCCAGGCAACAAGAGCCTGTGGTTCCACAGGCAAAAAACAGCCAGACCTAATCTCAAAAAAAAGAAAGAAAAAAATATGATACATTGGAAGGAAAACCTATTAGCTTCTTCCTCTAATACTTAACTTGCTTAATAGAGAATAGGCCTACAGTGCATTGATTAAGAGGTGAGATAATGAACAAAGGTTGAAAACAGAAACTTGTTTTTAGGTTTCTATTCCAGTCCCAATGGCAAGAAATGGTAATATACCAGCAATTTACTGCACCAGGGTGACATGGCATCTTAGAGATGGCCCCTGTGAGGCTAACCCTCCCCTTCTCCCCATATCGAGGACTAAAATACAACAATCCTAGTCAGGGCCCTACTGGCATGTGAATTACACATGCCAAACCAGAAGCAACCCCACTACCTGGCATTTCTAATGAGACTCTTTCCCAGAATAGTGGCAGCCCTCACCTCCAGTGATTCCTTTCTAGTATATTCTGGAAAGGATTCTTTCTAAAAGGCCAATCCACTCAAATCTTTCAACAACAGCGGCTGCGAAACCCCAACTCATAGAGGTGCTAATATTTACTCCCGATCCTCCTTCCTTCCCTGACAACTTTCAAATCTCTTGCTCCTTCCCTTCACCGGACTCACTGCCTGAAATAATCCTGACTTCTTCCCCCAGTGGTTAGCTCTCCAGTTGTTTTCTTCTTCAAGTTCTTTTTTAAGCTCCCATTTATTTAGCAGCTGTCACTGGTTGTATACACTGCCTTAAAAACATCTTATTCAACCTCCACCATAACCACAGACTATCAGTGGTTATCAGAAGGTTTACTTAGGGATACTTAACCAACTACCCTAAACCCACCCATCCTAAGTGGGTGAAGACAGAAGAAGGGCTATTCCTTCTGCCTTTCCTTTCACAAATTTATGGTCTTGATAGAAGGTAAACAGTGAAATTCTGAGTGGGTTTCAGTGTCTCTTGTCAAGAACTCTGGGGTGAGCATGTCACATGTCGAGAGGCAAGTATTTAAACATACTTGTTTTTTCATTTAGTGTAGTCCCTAAGTTCAAAATAACTTCAGCTGGAACTTCAATATTGGTCTATCTGCCCCAAATGAAGAAAAGACATGCTGTGATGCCTACTGGGATGCAGTCCTGCAAACTGACAGCACATTCCCAACAGATTCCCAAGGTTTATTATTTTTCCACAGAAGCTTTTACCCTGTTCACACACTTAGGAAGCTAATCTGCAGGCAAGATCTTGCCTCACCGTTTATTTTTAAGCTTGCAGTGTGTGGTTCTGGCTGCATTTTCTTCTGTTAAATAAGAAGGATCAAATCTTAAGACTGTCTTATGGACTGAGGGATTTACTCCTACTCTACATTCTTCTTTCTCCCTGATGGGTTAGCAGGTGGGGGAAGGGTTATCCATTAGTGGGAGTTCAGACGCAGAAAAGGGGGAACAGAAAACGGTGGGTAAGTTCTCAACCTATCCAACGGATTCCAACCAAGCGCCTTCCAAATCACAAAACCCTCCCCTGGCTCCCCAAAGCCCTCTGAAGGCGCTTTGCACACTCACTCCATGAACTCTCCATGACTTAATTCCCAGCGGGCTCCCCCACCCTCTCTGTGGTTTGGTGCTCTTAACCATGGAGCAACTGACAGGTTCTGGCCACCAGCTTCCGCCCATGCGGGTCTCACCGCCACGTCCAGGCCCAAGGCCACCCCATTCCCTTTCCATTCATCCTTCACGTCCATTCCAGACGCCGCTCAGGAGCCACCTCCCCCCGGGGACCAGTTCGACCGTCTCCGACCGTCTCTTCCCACGCCTAGCCGGCGTGCACCCCCCCGTCCCGCTCTGGGGCCCCCATCAGGCGCCCCAAGGGAAAGGTGCGGGGCACCTGGCCTGGTGGAGCAGACTCTCCGCTCCTGCCGTGAACATCGCGCCGGTGCGGCCGCCGGCAGAGGCGGCCCGCGGGCTCCAGGTGCCCGCACTCAGTAGCCTCAGTCCCGCCGACTTCCGGGCGGCGTCACATGTCTCATCACGTGACAGGAGACAGACAGGTCAGTGACCAATGAGCTTTGGCACAGCCTCCGGGAGGGGGCGGGGCCGCCGGCTATGGGGCCGCGGAACCTCCGCTCGCGTCACGTCGGCACCTCGGATCCCCAGACTGAGGATCCTATCACCCTGCTTCGGGTCCCCTGACCCCGGAACCGCTGCGCTGGGACCCCGGAGCTGTGCGCCGGCGCCCTTAGAGACGGAGGTCCTGGCCCAGCCTCCTCGCCTTCCTCCGGCGTCAGGTGCTGTTTCCGTAGGGTGCGGCTCCTGCTCTCAGTGCGACCCTAAAGTACTGCCCAAATGCGGGGACTTGTGGGCTGGTCCCATGTCGGGCAGTTTTCAGTGAACATCTGCGAGGCGGTTTGTTATAACCCCGAATTTTAAAAAAATGAAAGCTTTTGAATGATAACCCCCCCCCCTTTCATTTATATGGGGAAGCTCCCATTTATTCGCACCGGTTGTACCGCGCTGCTCTAAAAACATCTCAGCTACAGGTGGAGTCACCTGTTAAAAGCTGAGGTAGGCCGGGCACGGTGGCTCGTGTTGTAAGCTTCAGCCTATTAAGGGGCCGGGGCTAGGGTTCGCGGTTCGAGTCCTGCCAGGGACCCTTAGCGAGACCTAATTCCAAAAAAATAGCTGGGCGTGGTGGCGCGCGCCTGTAATCCCAGCTACCTGGGAAGCTG
>PVHY01029811.1:0-13936 GCA_004024945.1 Uropsilus gracilis
GCTGATCCTTTAACATGAAATTACTTGACCTGGTGCAACCTCTGGCAAGCAGCCCGCCTCCACCTCCAGCACCAGACTCCAGGACTCCAGTGCGCTGCCTCCATCTCCAGAGGTCAGCCTCCTGATCAAAAGGCTCAGTGAGTTGGCATGCAGTCAGCTTTTCTTTGTCTTCATGTCCTTTCTCTCTGTGATTCCTGCCTTCTTAGTGCACCTTGACCAACAGACAGTGTGTGGGATTTACCAAAATGATCATCTGTCTTGCTCTGAGCCATCTGGAGTTACATCCTCACCATAGTTTTCTGTTACAACCATTTTGATATTTCTTTACAATCCCTTTTTTTCTTATCACTCATTATTCTTTTGTTTTCCTCCTTTGTGGTGGTTTTGACATTGTTTTCCCAGTTTTAAGGAAGCTTTCCTGCTTCCTACCCAATAAATTCTTCGCCATCTTGCAACCTATCTGGTGTTTTTACTTCTTGTGCAGCATTTAAACTACTTTCATTTCAGGTGCATTACGTGTCCTAAGTCTGGCAATGGTCCTCAGCTGGCAGAACTGGGTTATTCATCTCACGCCGAAGGAGGAGCAAAGCCACTGGCCGGTACAGACATGACTTGAACAAGGGTCTCGGCCTCCGATGTAAACTGTGGTGCTCTCACGTTTACATATTACTAGAAGTACAAAGAAAACAGCCCTCTGAGCTCCAGGAATGAGCGCTCTGGGTATCCTTCCTGCCACTGGAAATTCCCCCTCTCCGTATGCAGAAAACATTTCTGCTTACAAATGTGTTTCCCCACCAACTTCCAAAACTGCGATGGCACATGCATACGTAAGGCCAGAGGCTAATTGAAATCATCCACTATGCTTAAGTACCAGGTGCCTCCCTGGCACAATACTGGTACACTTAAGCCAGATGTGATCCGAAAACACCTTTTCTTTCATGTTAAGAGATGGGATTCAGGTTGCCATCTCTCTGGTCACACAGAATGAAATAGGTACCGCCAGACCATATTTCAGCTACCCTCCCCCCCGCCAAATAACTACTTTCAGTCCATGTTTTCTCTTAATCAAAACATTAGGAAACTTCAAGTAGGGGCACAATCCTGGGCATTTAGCTCAAACACCATATGGAGCGAGGAAATTTTACCTTCGAAGCAGTCACCATCTCTACAAAACTCCATCCTGAGTTTTATGAGGAGGAGCTGAAGCATGAGTCAAAAACACATGGATCTGAAATTCTCTGAAGAGTGCCAAGTTCCTAACTAGGAAAGGAGGTAAGTCAAGGTGATCATATTTTTTAAATTATATTCAGATAGTGATCTAAACTGGAGTCCACACCCTTAGCGAGTCTGCACTCAGACCGGATGACTCTTTGTTGGTGGGTGGAGGGGAAGCTGTCCTGTGCACTCCTGGCCTCTCAATACCAGTGCCATCCCTGCCCAGTTATTCAACCCAAGGGAAAATAGGCAGGTCAAGGGTGAAAGTACAAGAGTGTAATCTATAACTGAATGGTCCATAGTGTAGTATTGATCCGTAATAAAACTTGACATCAAAACTCGTGGGTACAATGAAGAGCAGACTTGGAGGGTAATTCCTATGTCAAGTTGTTATACTGGGAAATAGGAAGACCTCAACTGTGTTGAGTGCTCCATCACAGGAATAAAGGGAAAAGCTACAGCATTGTTCCCAAACTGCGTAGAAGAAAATAAATTGTGGAAGAAAGAGTGGAAATCAATAAAGCAAAAAGCAAAGGGAAAAGAATAAAATTCAGCAAAACTAAAAGTTTGATCTTTTTTTTAAAAGTAAGTGTTCTGGGGGCTTTGGTGGTGGATGTGGTAAATATGTCTGCAAGGATATGAGCCTATACCTCTAAACCATGCAATGTGTTATAAACCAGTGTCACCTTCATAAAAAGGATGTTACACCAAAAAAATGAACAAGATGGAATGATGAAAGATGAGTATTAAAAAGCTGCAAAACAAAATTAAATCTCATTATGAAAGAAAAGTTGGGTATAAAAATGGATAAAGCATTCTTAAGTAATAAGAAAACATTATTTTAAGTATCTACAAGTTTTACAAATTACTTAGTAATAAACAGCAACACCATTTATTATTTCTCATGATGTCATAGCAGCTGAACTCATCCATCCCACATGGGAGGGACTGAGAGAAGGCATCCTCAGTACACAAGGGAAAAATATCTGTGTGCTATCTGGACACAGAAGATAGCAATAGCTCCCCAGATCAATAAGCACAAACAACTGGAAAGAAAATTGGATCAAAGTGTCGATAGAAATTTATATTAGAGGAAACATAGGGCCAATAAATGTGAAAAGTAACTTAAAGTCCTAGAAAGTCAAGAAAATAGAAATCAAAGCTTCACTAAGAGTCCAGCTTATACTAGATGACTGGAAAACAAATTAGCTTGACAACACCAAGAAGGAGGATGATGCGAATCTACAGACTTCCTGCATGTTGGAGGAGAGTAGAGGGCAATATAAATGTGTACAATAATTCTGGGAGACAAATTGGCATTTTCTCCTAAGTTGTCAAACAAATTTGCCAAAAAACTCACTCCCCCTGTATTAACAACCAAACATTCTGTTGATTATTTTATTAGGTTTTGAGGTTTTTTCCAGGTGGGGAACATACTTTGCTTAGATTTTTTTTTCTTCCATATTTCTGATAGAACAATGTGTCATCTGCTAGTCTGTTTCATCTCTCCTCAAAATGAAGTCATGATCTCAGCCTTGGACGCAGTTACTCCTCTCTTCTCTCTTCAGAATCTTCAGGCAGATTCTTAGTAACATTTAATGCTTAAGTCTCTGCTGTTGATCAGTATATCTGCACATGCACACCTACTCTTATGGATATGATCGGCCCCTGGCTCTTGTGATCACGTGAAAATACCTGCTAAGGTCTTTATGGTTATAGATTATTGCATTTCACATTACCTGTTCTAACCTCACAGTCACCCCACTTATGGGAAAAGCAAAGATGATCTTTTCTACTTTATGAAGGCAATGTCTTTTGCCTCAAGCCGTAGAGCTAATTGACAGAGCTGGGTCCAACACCAGAATGAGTTGGCTCCTGATCTAGGGCATTTTTATCTTGATTTTACTGAAAGTAGAAATTACTCCAACTGAAGCCAGGACCCCAGTATGGGCAGTATTGAAATTTAGGCATTGATGCCATTAACTGTGTCTGGTGCAAACAGGATAAGGGTACTTTTACTTTGTTGCAAACTCCAGGTGTGGACCCTGGAGGAGAGAAGGTATCACCTAGAGGATGTGTAGAGGGCAATAGGAGCCTTTGGCTTTTAGGGGAAAAAAGAAAAAGGGATAAAGGAAAGGAGCAGAGACTAGAGGGACAGACTTTTGGGGAGAGGAGAGATGAGAATGGCAGGCAGGGTAAAGAGTAGCCTGAGACCAGGCTGGGCAGAAGCCCCCTGAAGGAGTGAGCTGGTGGTGGCCAGGAGCCTTGGTGGCCGGTGGAAAAATGGCTGGTGTGGAGGGTGTGACACCGAAGCAAAGGTGGCCTGGGAAGCTGGTACCTACCTGGACATGGCCAGGGATCTGGAAAGCTGATTTGTGCATCAGCAATTGTGGAAAATTTTGAAGCACCTTTGAGAAGCGGAGCAGCTCAGAATACTGGAGAAAGAAGCAAAGAGAAGATGCCAGAGAAAGACTGGACTTTGCAAAAGTGCCTGCCTCTGAGGTTTGGAGGGCAAAGGGGCACCATCATGGACATGTGTCTTTGGGACCTTGGGGACTGAGAATGGTGACTGGGGTAGGATGACTGGTCACTTGTGGCTTTAAGGACAACTTCACAATGACTGGGTTTGGGGAAGGTGTAAAATTTGCTCTGCTTGGCGACCAACAGACATAATAACACCTCACCTACACAGGCCACTTTTCTGCACAAGGTGGCAGTTTCCAATGGCAGTTGCTGCACACTTATGCACAGTGACTCTGTTGCAAAACACTCAGACAAAGGAAGGAACCCCTTCTTTGTCCCACAGTGTCTGGTCTGCAACTGAACATTCCATCCCCAGTTATTTTTAGCATCCACTGTGTTCCTGTCATGCCCTTAAGACACGGAGAAGGAGGTGCACCAATTCTCCTTCATGGCATGGAAGTGACAGGTGTGCTCAGTCTCTTGAATCGATATCACACATGGTATTCTCCGCATTGGTTACTACAGCAGCCACAGCCCTCTTGTTCTCTGGAGACTCACCAGGCCAATTTCTCTCCCTTTGAAGCTCAGTGGGGACTTGTGAACACTCTGACAAAGATAGGACAGTGGCAGGGGTGATGTGTGACTTTCTGGCCAGACACTAGAAGAATATAATGCCCTCCTGGCTCTCTGAATCTGAAAGTGCTCCTCCTGGGAGCCCCAAGCTGGGAGAAACCCCAAACCAATCCCTGCAGGGAATTGAAGTACTCAGAAATGCCATTCTGATGTTCAATCACAGGTGATTCTGATGGAGAAAAGTTCAGGACACTTAGTGTGAGTGTAAACCGAAAAAGTGGAGAAACTCTTTGGAAAAGTTTCCCAAGGATGGAACAGCACCCCCTACCCCTTCCCCACCTCTACCCCGTCTCCACCCTCAACCCTTCCTTCCCCCTACACACACACACACACACACACACATACACACACCAGAATTTTCAGTTACTAGACATTGGAGCACTAGATCTGACAAGCACTGGCAGCAAGTTTATAAGGATTCCTTCCATGCCTGGGATTCTTTGAGGTCCTGCCACTCTCTGCATTGCCCCATCATTATTCGACTGCTTGTTTACTAACGTGTTTTCATTCTCTGAAGTCCACAAGCGTTCAAATACATAATGCTGTAGAGAAAACATACACATCGACATGATAATTGGCATTCCCATAGAGAGAGAAAAATAAAGAAGGCTATCTTCCAAAGGGCATGTAAGGCAGACTTCAGTCTTGATAAAGATATCAGGTCTTGAGCCTCACAGCTTCTGTTTATATAGCAAGGATGAAGCCACCTCTTAAAGCACTCTCATAGCCAAGCCCATAAAGCAAGGACGCTTGTTTATAAATTTAAAGAATCTGCAGAAAATTCTCAACATGAACCAGGAACCAGTACAGAAAATTAGGGGAGCTATTGTCACATAGTATTTGGTGGCGTTTCTCCATAGCTCTCACTAGTGGAAATTGTGAACTCAGTTTGCTGGTTGATTCTTCATCTCCTCTGAGCTATATTTGACTCAGCTAATCTTAATCCAGAGTGTCCTTGGTTCACCAACACCTCATTAAGTTTCAGGTTTCTTGCATCTTCAATCTGATCTGAATGAATCCCTTGGCTCTTGAAGCCATCTTTCTTTCTAAGATGACTTTATAAAATCTGATTTTGGTCCTTTTGAAGGTAGATTTTGAGTTTGTTCATCCCCATTTGTCAAGCATCCACACCCATACTCGTGCATCGTAGCATCAATATTGTCTGAGTCAATGACTCATAGAACAGGTAATTGGTACCAAGAGAAAAGAATTTGGAAAGAGAGCTCTTCCTTTCAGAAGTCTTCTTGGATTTTCTTCAGTTATACACAGTTCAGAAAGTGCATCTTTGGGGTTTTCGTGTGTGTGGTGTGGGGGGGTAGGTGTGGGGGTGGGGGTGTGCGGGGGTGTGGGTGTGTGTGTATGATAAATGGTGTACTTAGGCTTGTTCCTCTATTAGTATGTATGGCTAGCACCTGTGGTATTGAACTCTCCCTATGGGCCCAGTGGGTATGTGCATGTTTGAGTGGGCCCTGCCAGGAGGCACTAGAGTAGGGGAAGGAAGAAGGAAGAAACTCAAGTAGCTGTTTCTTTATCATTAAAAAACTAAAGAAGAGAACCTCAAGGCATTCTTTGACTCAGACATTCTTTGTCTACTATAACCATGGTGACTCCACAAGGATTGGTTTGGTTACCTAAACAGGGTGCTTGAAGCAAAAATGAAAGTTAGACTCCACGTTCAACCCCTGGGAGAGATTTAATTTGATTTAATTTAATGAGAATGGGAGAGTTTTAGAAATGACAAAGGAAGTTACTTCAATGTCAACTGGTTCCTAAAGAAATATTAATCTTACATAGAAAATATGGGATTAAGAATCAGACATAACTGGTTGTGCCAGAATGTGGAAGAGAGACTTGAGGGTATGCAGTAAGTCATGGAAGGCTTGAGAGGAAGTGAATTTCATTTGCCTTGGTTTATGATACCCACAAATAATGGGTTTGAAGAGAAATAATTATGTGTTGGAATTTTGACCATATTACAATAATTGGTTGATTTATTCATATGATGGGGAAAAAGACTGTTGATACTTATTGTAGAAGTTCTCTGTTTAAAGTAATATCCAAGTCTTAAAATTCCTGTTATGGCAGATTTATAATGTTGATCAATCCAAGTTAATGTTGACTATTTTGTGAAATATATTTGTTCAGTGAAAATGAAAACACACACAAGAAAAAAAAAACTGAATAGATCAATCCAAATGTTTTCTCTGTATAAGTGGATTATATAATTTTTAAAAATCACACACATAAAAAAATCAGACATAAATGTGCTTTACATGGATTTTGTGGTTCAAGCACAGGTCTTTTACCTTTGATCCTCAAATCCTTGAACATTTGTGCCATCCATCCACGCTCTCCCTATCCCCATCCTGTCTCAACTCTAGTTCCCAGTCTGAGCTACTCAGGGAACCCCAGTGGCTTCTGTCAGAACCATGAATCAAACCCACAATTTCAGTTCCTCTCATCTATTTTCCTGTATTACCCTACTGCCAAGAACCTATGGAAAGAGCTAAAAGAGTAGCTTTGGAAATGCAGCTGATTAAAAATACGCTCAGCAACTGGAGCCCACAGGTAGGCTCTGCGCAATCTCGAGGCTTACACTACAGCCCCTTCCACATCACAGCTGCCTGACACTCTTAAAATGCTCAGAGTTTTTTTGGGAAATGATAAGAGTCCTGCATGCTCTCATCAAGCCTTCTCATTTGAGGGTCTTTGGTTTACAACACCAGAGAGGGCCACTCTCAAGCTCTTCTTCCAAACCCAAACCATATTTTAAAAGCCTAAATTGTGTAGATGGTACAAGCTTGATAAACAAAGTATGAAAGAGTCACATCCTTTCTTACCTCTTTGTCCAACCAATCCCTTACCAGAAAGCCTTCAGACACTCTTTCTAAACAAAAGCATTCCTTATCCAAGATAAAGGCAGGATAAAAACTAAGTGCTTCCACTTCACTCAATCTTTCTTGGAACAAAGAATAAGATGGGAAAAAGACAAATTTCAAGAATCTTCTATCCCTTTAAGTTGATTCCCAGCAAAGTTAACCCACTTCTTCCTAAGCCTTCCCCCTTAGGTGGCCACCAGTAAATACTGCAAAGCATACATACACCTGCCTAATGTAAACAAACAGAGAAAACAATGAGTTGGGGGGGTGAGGGGAGACTAAGCTTTTTTCTTAAGAAGAAATAAGATTTCACTTATGCTTCTTTAATAATTTTGATGATGGCAGAAGAAAGGAGGATTTCCCAGTATCACATATGATCATTGCGCTAGTGCTTAGGATACAGAAAATGCTCATTTGCCTTTCCTTCCATCTTTGAAATAAGGAAAACCTCTATCATGGGAAAGAAATGCCTGGATTGAAATGTAAGATGTAGAAACCAGTCATCTACCCAGGGGAACAGGGTTGCGTTGGAGTTTGGGGACACCAAGGTTTTCCGTTTTTTTGTTTTACTGTTCTCCCCTTCCAGAATGGGTTGTTTTTAGAATAAAAAGTGAACTATTGTCATAGTTCCCTATGAAACAGGAAAAACCTGCAGCAGTAAGAGTGAGATTTTAATTTCAATTTCTTTCAATCTGAATTAGGAGAGCAAACCTTGTTTCAACACAGTACTAAGAAGTTTTAATATGAAGTTCTTCCATGTGACGCCACTAATTATTTTTGCAAGTGCATTTATATCCACCCTCGTCAACCCGTGATCCATGAGTTGTCAACGTATCCATATCAGGCAAGGAACATCCACACCTGGGGGATTCATTCCTGGGCTTGATTTTAACCATGAGATTCTGGATGTTAAACTCATGCTGCTAAAAGATAAGTTTCACTGGAAACTGGGGGAAGGGGGAGACCTACAAAAGGAGAGAGTGTATTTTTTTTTTGGCTTGTTCACCAATCTCTTTATTTTTTATTTATTTATATATAAATTACACAACATTGTAATCCCAAGGATTTGCCACCCCCACCCACCCCTCCTTTCCCCCCCTTCCCTCCTGCTCAAAGTTGTGCGCTTCAGTTTGATGCTTTGCTTGTTTTGACTTTCCTCAAGGCTTTTGTTTATTTTTTCACTATATCCCATATATTAGTGAAACCATTTGGTTTCTGCCTTTTTCTTTATGGCTTGCTTCTGCTAATATGATTTCTTCTAAATACATCCATGTTGTTATGAAATCGTCGAATTTGTCATTTTTAATTGATGAGTAATATTCCATCGTGTATATGTACCACAGTTTTTTCATCCAGTCATCTGTTTGGGGGCATTTAGGTTGTTTCCATGACCTTGAAATTATAAATTGTGCTGCAGTAAACGAGAGAGTGTATTTAGCATGGGAATCACTAAGCAGCTGAGGCAGTCCAGCCTCTTAGATGCTTCCAGGTAGCCCCACCTCCTCATGCTCATACCTTTCCCCAGAACTAAGTTGGATATACTGCCTTGTTCTTTTGAGTACAGTGCAGGTCAGCCTGCAAAGTAATGCATCTTCTACACTGGGCATTCATCCTCTTTCTCTTGGAACATTTGCTTGGGGAGAGCCCAGTTGCTCCTCCGGGAGGACCATCAGCTGGGCATGGAGAAGCCCAGGTGGCAAGGGAAATGAGAGCTCTGGGTGCCCGCCAGGAAGAACCAGTGGCCCACCAACAGCCATGTGAGTGATCTCGGAAGTGTCCTCCCTGGCCCAGTCACAAAGCCCTGCTGGCCCCCACCAACACCTGGACAACCCACATGTGGCCCCTCACAAGGCCGCACCATTTCTAGCTGATGGAAACAGAGAGATAATAAGAGTTTATTGTTTTAGTCACTAAGTTGTGGGGTCATTTCTTATGCAGCCATAGATAATGAATACACTGAAACAGGTCCACGCATCACACTGCATCATTCCTACGAGCAAAAAATGAAGGGGAAAAGTGAATTGCATACCTGTACATGCACCTTACATTTCCAAGCCCTGATGCTTAGATGGGCTGAATATTTTATAGGTAGTGTTATTTATAGTTTTATAGAAACAAGTCATAACTTGAAGGGTGTGCAGTGTTGGTGGTCCTGAGAAATGAACTGGAGAAGGGTCCTCAGTTTGATCCATGTTTTACTTCAGTTCTACTTTTAAAAGCTCCAGAGCTTTAAAAAAAATTGTAAGAAAATTTCAGTTCTGCAAGGTGGGTGTTGGCAATATTTGTTCTCAAAACTCCCCCGGGTTTTGAAAATTGCTCCCTTCCTCTGCACAGAAGACTAAATAAAGATGGGGCTCTCGGCAAGCTCAGACAGAGCAGAACCTTGTTCACAAAAGGGGGTGCAGATGTTTTCTAGACAAGCTCTAGGACACCTAATAAATGTTATTTAAACCGGTGTCAGGTGTAGGAAAGACACAACACTGGCAGCTCCACACATCACACCTGGCATATTTAGGACACAGTCTGTGTTGGCAGCCAGTCGCTGAGAACCACATGCTGGTTCCACAGAGAAGTCCACGTTTGGGACAAGAAGACAAGAGAGATGGGGCCCCCGGCTACCAACCTTCCCCCTTGGCGGTGCTCTTGACATTGTGTCTCTGAGCTTCCTTGGCTGATCCAGTTCTCCAAGCCTCCGTGGAAGGGTCCGCCCACTCGCCCAGCATACACGGTAGCTTCCTCTAAAATCTAAGCCAACCTCCCAAATGTCACAGTGAAATCCTCCCGTGTGCTCCCTGTGGACCTGGCCAAGGATTGGAGGGTGGAGGCAAGGGCAGGGTATCAGACATAAATTGCCTGGCAGAGCTCTGCTCCCTCACTCCAGGTACACATTGTAAATCTACCCCCTAAGTTTTCACCCAAAGTAACACGATCTGAGCACTTAAAAAGTGTTTAGATTCAATAATGTCACACTAAAGCCCAAGTTACCAAATTGCCAGAAGTTCCACTGTTTTGAAAACCGTCTCCTTCTATCTAGCTACTGAAAAAATTAAATAAAACTTGCCTCTTAGGAAGCTAAAAACACAGCAAGCAAATATTGCCAACAGTTTCTAAAGAGCTTTTCATTTTATTTAAATGAGGTGGATTAATTATTAAAACCAGCTTTAAGTGAATTAACCCTTTGCTATTCTCTATGACTAAAACCTGGTATTTCTTTACGTTGGTGGCTTCTCTGGATTAGTTCTGTCTTGGGCTTCCCAAAGCATCCACTGTGGGGAAACTGAGGCCACTTGTCTCAAAAGAGCTCCTGGGGGTAGGATGGCTGGAAGCCAGGGATTCGTCTGTCCTACTTCCAGCCTGAGCATCAGTGACTCTAGACACCATTTCCCCTCCTGAGCCATGCACACCATGGCTCAGAGGGCCCTGTCCCTGTGCTCACAGGTGACCTAGGACATATCCACGGGGCTGGGGGATGAATGAAAGCACTCCAACAGCCGCATTCACCATGCTCAAGCAGTCATGCTTTTATTCGCAGCTGGCAGCAAAGGAATCTTCTAAAAGACTGGGAAGCATTGCAAGGAAGCAAAACTCAAGAGGAGGCTTTGCTGAAGTGAAATGAACTGACAATGTCGGGCAGTGCCAGCTGCAGCAAGGCCCAGGCTCCCGACAAGTGCAGGCTGGGCACAGAAGGCTCCCTAAGGAAGTCATGCTGGGTGGGCGCCTCATCAGTACCTGGAGTAAATGTGGGACTGGACTCAGAGTCAGGTGAGCAAACAGACAGCGCCGGCGCTTGGCTGGAGGCGGGCACCATGGGGGCACTGCACCCAGGAGTCCTGCAAAGGGAGAGTCATCAATGAACCATCGGCTTGCAGACACCGGACTTGTGACTGGGTTGGCAGGCACCTGGCAAGCAGGTGCTGGTTTTGCAGAGACTTGGAGAAGCTGGTTGAAATTCACTGGAGCCACCATCAGGAGATTTGCCACAGCCTGTCACACAACAAGGGGGTTGGCAGGAAGGCGATTTGAGGCCATTTTGGTCACAAGGTGCAGGTCCATCGCAAGTTGGCTGACCAGAGCACACGGTGCCTCCAGAAGCTGGTTTGCAAGGGTTCTTTCCAGAACAAGGTGGCTGGCAGCTAGTCGCTGGCTGGTAGATGAAGGACATGCAAGGCACTGCCTGGCAGTGAAGCGACTGACAAGACGAGGACATACAGCAAGCAGGATTGCAAGGACTAAACATACAAGTCGGTGCCTGGCATGGAACAGGCATGGAGACAACTGGTTGGCAAGGCTCGAAAATGTAACAGATGGGCTGATAGTAAGCTGACTGGCAGGGCTGAACTTGACCACTGCTGGGTTGACATGGCCCTGCTTGGCAGCAAGTCGGCTGACAGGGGCTCACGCCACAGACAGCGGCGGGGCAAGATGCTTCAAGACAGGAGGTCGCCTCACAGCAGGGTGGCTGGCAAGGCCTGGCATCACAGCAGGCTCCATGGTCACAAGCTACCTGACATGATCCAGGTGCACATACAGGTTCCTGGCCAGAGCTTTGTTGGCCAGAGCTGGCATCACAGCTGCTGGTGGATTCTGAGCAGGAGGCTTGGCAGGTGCTGCCAGGACAAGGAGACTGACTGGCGCCGGGTTCGTGGCAGGCTGCATAGGAACGTATAGGCTGGCAAACAAAACCCACGCATGAAGTTGCTGGAAGACAGGCAGCTTGGCAGGAAGCACCTGCACCGTCGCTTGGGGCACTGCCAGAAGACAGACGGCTTTCCTCGCACGTAACCAGCTGCCATGTTCGGCTCCGGCAGGCGCTGGGCAGAGGGATGCCTCTGCGGAAGCGGCCAGCGTTTGAGTGCATGGACATGGTGGACACAGTGGTACCAGCCACAGCGTCTCCAGGACAACAGCTGTCCACCATGGTGCTGGTGCTGTCCTTGCCAGAGGCTGAAAGGCCTCTGCTGGCAGCGGGCTTTTATAGTCCCATGGCATGGCATGGAGCATCATTCCTTGTTATTGTTGCCACTCATTTGCATACAAACATCTGATTAGCAGACTTCCAGAGCCCGGGGGATGTTGTCCCCCTTTTTAAAAACTTGTCTGTTGAGTTGGGAGTTTTCTTTGCGGGGTTCAGATTCCTTGGCGCTCCCAGGATGAGCTGTCGCTTTTACAGGTTGTCCTCCAGCCTCCCTGAAGCAGCCCTTTGCCCATGCTGACCTGTCATCAGAGGCTGGGGCCCAGCCGTAGCAGCTTGCTCTTGTGCCAGCTTGCTCATCTGCCCTATCCGACAGCCAAGAAATAACTGAGCCCCGTGGAGGAAGGACAATGGCAGATGGTACCCTAAGACATTGTCTCCACCTCTTTCTAGAAGTTCCCACTTGACTTTCCTGAAGCTTCACTTCACTAGTACCACTGCTGGTAACAATAGCCAGCATTTTCATGTACAGGGTCTCGCTCTAATCCATGTCTTTGGCTGCATTTTTCCCTCAATCTTTGCAATGACCTTAATAGGTAAGGTTGCCAACCATCACTATATTAGAAATAGCAGCACTAACTCAGGAAGTTTAAGTCATATTCCCCAAACCATGCAAGTAACAAGGAATAGAAACAAGACTTAAACAAACCAAGATTGGCAGACCCCAAAGCGCTGATCTTCACCACTGTAAGGTCCCCTGGCTCTGGGAGGTAGAGGCCTCTCCACCATGATCGAAGGCCAGCATTGTACGGCAAGGCCCTGGCTAAGGATCACCTGGTAGGTGCCCTATGCTAGGGATCACCTGTCCCCCCAGGTGGCTGCAGCCAGATAGGTCACACTGGAGTGAATACTCACCCCTGCCTATTCATGCACCCAATGACTGTCTTTGAATTCGGAAATTTTAAAACAGCAAACTATGTCACAAAGAAGAGTTAAATCTATACTACCATGCCAACAGCATGTGATACTATCAATACAAGAATGCAACCACCAGAAGTAATATAAGAACATCACTGCGCTATGTCTTGAGTTAGATCAGCCTCTCCCAGAGGGATTCAGGAAGACTTTCTTCTGGATTATGCCTGGCTTGCCATCGCCACACAACCCTAACCCAGCCTGGCTCACACTCCAGATGTGTGACGCAGTGGAAAGACCATACTTGGGGAGCCAGACAGGTTGGGCCCTCTCTGGCTCCACCACTAACTCCGTCAGTCAGGCGTGTTCGCTCCCGACCCAGGTGTTCATCAGTGGCGTTGTTGTTGCTCAGGCTATTTTTGTTCTTATTGGCTTGCCTCCTTGATCTTTACCCTGTTTTGTTCTTGAATATCTACATCCCAAAGCTCCCATCTCCCAAAAGGAAATATTCTTGGTCTTGCTAAACAAGTCAATCAAAATGGGGCAATAAAATACATTGGAGAACCCATGTCAACTCCAACCTGAAGAAGGAACTCGTATCCTATGGCCACACCTGCCACTTTCATAGCTTCAAGACAATTCATCTTTACATCCCTTTTCTCTGACCCCCTTCTTCTTAAAGAAACTTCTCAACAGTTTGAAGTCTGGAATAGTAATACTTCCATTCTCTCTTCTGTTTGTCAAAAGGGTTTTGGCTATTCGGGGTCTTTTGTTGTTCCATATGAATTTCAATAATTTTTGTTCTATCTCTTTAAAATATATCATTGGGATCTTTATTGGAATTGCATTGAATCTATAGATGGCCTTTGGTAGTATAGCCATTTTGATGATGTTGATTTTTCCGATCCACGTACAGGGA
>PVHY01029812.1:0-13937 GCA_004024945.1 Uropsilus gracilis
ATCTATCTATCTATCTATCTATCTATCTATCTATCTATCTATCTATCTATCTATCTATCTATCTATCTATCTATCATCTATCTTGAAGGACAAGTCCTGAAATAGAAACTAGCTTTGCATCCCCAGTGAGTTTGGGTGAGGATATTTGTAAACCAGTATGGACCCATATTTGCTACCAGAGTGTGAATGGCCTGTGGAACTCCAACATGCTTACAGTGTGAAGGGTGAATTCATATTTTAATGAGGGGTGCTATACATATGGTTCCCATATTTAGCTAGAGAAATCAAAAAAGCTTGAAATGACTTACTGGTTTACTGGGTAACTAATTATTCTGCTTGTGTTTTGTCTCAAATGTTAACTCCCAGTTACCAAAGTATGGTGAGGAGTTAAGACCAGAAAGGGGACTAAGTCACAGAACCATAATGTTTGCCTCTAGATCCTGATGTTTGTTCCATCATCTACAAAGGGACCATGAGGTCATGAACTTCAGAAGATGCAATAAATTAAAGAGAATGATGTTCTCTTTTTCAGGCCTTAAACAATAATAATTGATGCCCCAGCTTTAATAATTTTATCAATCTTTAGAGTTAAACAATATATTAGCGATATGATGTGCTGTTTTCATCTATGTAGAATTGATGGGAGATGCTTAAATCTGAGTTTGGGCATGTAGCTGGATGACCACTGCCAGTAATATTACAGAAATTTTATGGCCTGGTTGCCCTTAGAACTGAGAAACTAGCCTGTATTACCATGCAAAGTCACTTATAAAATATATATTTCATTGCAACAATTTTCTGACCTGGGCCATATGTAGAGTCCTATTATAACTGAACTATATTAGATTTAAATCTAAGCTATGTATAAATATACACTATATCAAAAATTTAATATCTGTTTTCAAATTATCTTCTTATATTTTGGGAAACTGAATGGTATTTTAAAAGGCTATCACACCTGGACTCAAACAGAAACATACAGCTTTTGTGTTGGCTAATATTAGATAAGTTATTATGTCGACTGAACTTTAGAATCTAGGTCTTATAATACCTACTCCCTAGGGCTATTATAAAGATTAGATAAACTCATATGGCATATAATAAGAACTCAATAAATGTTGCTTTCTGCACTCTCTAAATTAAATTAATCAGTCTTAGGAACAAAGAGGTGGTAAAGAATAACCAAAAGAAGATTGAGAGAGAAAGAGATGGAGAGAGAGGTGGGGGAAAGAAAGAAAGAAGAGCAAAAATGGTATGCTACCATGTAATTAAACCCTCCTATATTATATATTCTGTATTTTGTGCCTAAATTCTCTGTTGAAAATAAGATATAGAAAATGCACCTTGTTCATATATTTTATGTACTCTACATTGCTGTTTACCTCTGTGAATCTTTTACAGGACTTAGTTCTTGGTGTTCGAAGTGCAAAAGGTTGTGCATGAGCTCAAAACCAGCATCTGATATTTTCAAATGAAACAGCTGATATCACATTGTCTTTAGTTCATTCCAGCTTCTGTAACACTGTAGTCTGAATAGTTTATAATAAAAAAATGTATATCTCAAATATCTCAAAGCAGTTTGGTAAATCTAAAATTCAGTTTAGTAAATCTAAAATTCAGATCTTGGCTTAGTACCTGGTGAGGGCCCACTTCCTGATTCATAGATGGCCATCTTCTCACATGACAGCAGGAACAAGAGCTTTCTGGGATCTCTTTCATAAGATTATAAATTCTACTTTTGAGAGCTCTACTTTCATGACCTATACACCTTCCAAAGGTCCTCCTTCTAAGGTTATCACACTCAGGGTTAGGACTTAACATATGTCTAGAGTACAGTCACAGATCTTTTGAAAGTCAATTCTACTTAAAAAGAAAATTCCTGCAAATTAGAAAGGCAAGTAAAATCATAAATTATGCTAAAAAACAGTTTATAGGATAATTTCCATATTAGTAGCATACTCATTAAGAAAGGGATTAGAGACCCACCTTGTAACTAAGACAGGCATTCCTCATTAGAAAGAGCATACAGGATGAAAAACACATCTACTAACTTCAGACACAATAATTTTGAAAAAAGACAATACTAAGTTGAAAGACCAAAAATGTTCTGGAAAATAAATCTACTCTTTTCTCCTGGTAACCCTGGGGAAAGGAAGGATTACAGATATTACCAAAGATATTTGCTGACATATTTATTAGCAGCCCATAGCTACCAAGGAGTTGCTCACTGCTTCCATTTTACAACAATTGAAAATAGAGTCTACTCTCAAATAAAATATTTGCCAGAGTTGGCATCTACCCTTCTGATTACGAATCCACCTCAATTTACTCCAAACAGACACTGGAATTGCTTAGATGGTGAAATAATGACTTTAGAAAGGAGATATGAAACCAACATTTATTTCATTTAGCTCATTTTCCACAAATATTTAGAGGATGTTCATTATTGTTCTGTGTTAAGGTTGAGCAACCTATTAAAATTTTCTTCTAGAAACTATTTTCATGAACACAAGATGCATTATTGATCAATATTGATCACTTACTGGCAAGATCATTGACTCTCAAAGATCCAGAGTAAATTAGAAACACAAAATTTTATGCAAAGTGATTGGTAACAATCAAAATCAAAAATGAACAAATTGCTTCTGCTGCCTTTTGTTTCCTTTAAATCTTGGTATACATTGAATCTTTGTGTTTCTTTGTATTTTATGGTAAGTAGTACAAATCTATTATATACTGAATAATTCAACTATAAATAGTCCAATATTCAGACAGATACATACTTATACACATGAATATGTATGTACATAATATGTGTATGTAGATATGTAGAATGTGGGTGTAGACTAATATCATTTGGAGTCAAAACTGACTTTCAACTTTTAATACATAAATTATATAAATGATAGGAGAAGTCCATGGGTCTGTGTAAATCAAGTCATGACAGCTAGGAGAAATTAGGTTGTGATAGTGTATTCAAAAGTCTGTACTGAATTTGTACTGAAAACCTGATATCACTGATGAGATGCTGGGTTGGTTGTCAAGGCTGGACTTGATGTTCCTCTCCACAGCCTTCTTTTCAACCCAGCTATCCTGTCCTGTCATGAGGAGTAATTTTATTACATGAAAGGGTCATTGTTTATTAGGTTAGAAAATGGCAGTTTTAAGAGATACCTTAAGAAATCAAGTCTAGTTCAATCCAGAGTGCTACCATTGAAAACTAACAAGTATTTTCCTGATATTTGTGTGAAGGATCATTCTGAATATGAGTCTAAGGCAAGTTTCATTTTAGGATCCCTTCCCATCACGTTTATCTGTATTGGATGAGGAATACAAGCATATCCTTAACTGTCACTTAGATTGCATAGGTTGTTTCCCTTATAACCTATTACAAGTCTGTTTTCAAATATTTTAGTATTTAAGCAATTAATTATCTCCTACTGAAATTGGTTTGAAAAGGAGGTTCAAAAGCCTCCAACTTATAAGCCACAAGTCCATATCACCAGTGTGCATATAGCAGTTGCCACTTAAAATGCAGTTTAACAAGGGATTTTATTAACAAAGAATGTTAACCAAGAAATTGAAAAGTTTCTTTTTCAAGTCACAAATGGCCAGTTAGCTTACTCCAGTCACCCTTTAGTCCACAATCCTAAACACAGTCCAAGTGATGCCCCTTTGCCCCTCCAAACCTCAGAGGTAGGCACTCGAGGGTCTCTCTAGGTTGCTCATTGGCTCAGCACTTCCTCCTGGTTGTCTCTCCCTCACTCTCACATGGCTTCTTCCTTCAGGGCCCGATGCTCCAAGCACATCAGAAGGCTCCACATCTCCTGCGTCCTTCGCCAGGTGTCAAAACCTCTCAGTTCTCAGCTTCGCATGGTCCACTCCTCCTGTCTCTGTTTCTCCTGCCAATCCTCCTCAGCTGCTTCCTCCCCCAGTTTTTAACTGCTCCTCTCTCTAGGGGGTGGGGCAGGAGGCAGGGTCAACTGCCACAACCCAAGGGTGGGGGAGAGGCACCCAGTTTCATTCCCCCAACCTTGTTTTTAAACCTAACATATCTATGTTGGTTCAAAATAATCCTATACCTTCATTAGCTCCATATATAACAACATTTTATCAAACATATCATTGCATTAATACCAGCTATAGCAGTTATCAAAGCATATATCCATTATACAATACAATCAGGCAAAACATCCAAATACAGAATCAACAGGTTATAGCCTCTTCAAACAAGCATCCAACAATTAGCAAGTATTCAGTAGGGAAAACAAAACAAATCTCAAGAAAACTGTACATTAGCCATGTACGTTAAGAGAAAGGATTGTAGTTATTAATCTTTTCCTTTTTTAAATAATACTTTCAATCAGTAACAGATTCACAAGACCAATGTGTTTCAGTTTCTACAGTATCATTTTCTGCCACCTTTTTTTATTCTCAAATGATGTACCCAAGGTTTTATACCCGCAAGCTTTAAAGAGGTGTGTGTGATTTACAACACATCATATGGACTTGACCACTTTTCTTCCTGGTCACCAAGTCTAAATGGCTGTAATGGTTCATCTAGGGGTAGGCACTTCTAGACAGTGCAGTTATATGTGATTGCCAGAATCTCCTGAATATGTCCCACATATTGTTTGATACTGCACTCCTGCTCAATTTCTGGTGTTGCGTTCAAAACTGAGGCCTGAGAAGGTCTCCCAAAAACAATTTCTAAAGGACTCAGTTGCAGCCTGTTCCTAGGTGCCACTCTGATCCGAAGAAAAGCAGTGGGTAGTACCTGGTCCCAGCACAAATGTGTCTCTTGGCACAGTTTTGCCAAGGTCTTTTTCAATGTGTGGTTCATTTTTTCTGTTGGACCAGAAGATTGTGGTCTCCAGGCAGCATGCAGTTTCCAGCTTATCTGCAAAGCACTGTTTACCTTCTGATTGACTTCAGAGATAAATGCAGGTCCATTATCACTCTGTATAGAGTTTGGCAGTCCAAAACAAAGAACAATTGTTTAGCAATTTCTGAGTCCTTTTCAGTTCTAGAAGGAAATGCTTCCACTCATCCTGAGAAAGTGTCTACAAAAGTTAGTAGATACTTATAGTTACCAATCCTCCTGGGCATCTGTGTTAAGTCAACGTGCCAGTCCTCAGAAGGATACTTGCCCAATATTGTACTCCAGTAGCTTTTGGGTGGGAGTTAGTCTTAGGATTGTTCCTGGCACATGTTTGACAAACTTGAGTAATCCGTTGAGCAGCAGGGTGCAAATTGGGACCCTTCAAATAAGGGTGTATGGAGTCTAGTAACACATCTCTCCCATAGTGGGATCCTTCTTGTGAATGTTTTAATACCAGGGAGACCAGTGCCTCTGGGAGCAGAATCATACCGAGCGTTCATTCTCCAAGATCAACTGGGGTCAAAGGTATCAAATTCCAATTCATGGACCCTCTGCTCATTTGCTCGGTGTATGTTGGGGTGTACTGTGACAAATCCGTGAGAGGGATGAGTGCACCCTGTAGGGGCAAATGAGCAGCAGCCTTAACTGCACTGTTTCCTGCCCCACCCCCTTGGAGGCATGGCAGATAAAAACTGGGGGAGGAAGCAGCTGAGGAGGATTGGCAGGAGAAGTAGAGACCACGTGAAGCTGAGAGCTGAGAGGTTTTGACACCTGGTGAAGGACGCAGGAGGAGTGGAGCCTTCCAAGGTGCTTGGAGCATCGGGCCCTGAAGGGAGAAGCCATGTGAGAGTGTGGGAGAGGCAACCCGGAGGAAATATTGAGCCAACATGCAACCCGGAGAGACCCTCAAGTGCCTACCTCTGAGGTTTGGAGGGGCAAAGGGGCATCATTTGGACCGTGTTTAGGACTGTGGACTAAAGGGTGACTGGAGTAAGCTAATTGGCCATTTGTGGCTTGAAAAAGAAACTTCATTTTCTTGGTTAACTTTCCTTGTTAATAAAATTCCTTGTTAAACTGCATTTTGAGTGGCAACTGCTACATGCACGTGGGTGATACGGACCTGTGGCTTGTAAGTTGGAGGCTTTCGAACCTCCTTTTCAGCACGATTTCACTGCCTCTACCCTGGCAGTGGTCTCCCCTTCCCATTATTGTGATCTACTGCATTTACAAGATGACTAGCTGAAGATTATTTGTTTTAGCTTCAGTTCACCTCTATCTTCTCTGCTCCTGCTGCAGATTTTCTGTTTATCCAGTGTGTTATTCATTTTGTCTGAATAATGTCAGGAAACTATGATTAGTTCTGTATGTTTTGTTGTCTACATTCCTCTCATCATCCCTTTGGAACTTCCTCATGTGTGTGTTCCCTTCCCTGTTCCATTTCATCAATGAGGAAATTTCATGACCTTGAATATGTCTCTTCCAGAATACTTTCTAGCTTCCCAAGACCCAGTAAGCACCCTGCCAACACTTTGTGCTCTCTTAAATCATTCCTCACTCCTCCCATTCAAACTTTTATTTACCCAAAGTTATGATTTGCCTGCAGAGGGTCAAACCAGGCAAAGAAGGTAAGATGGTGAGAAACAAACAAACAAACAAACAAACAAACAAACAAACAAATTACAGCATCTTTCCCCTCAAGAAGATTTGAGTACCATGTAGCAGGCTTTGAAGTGATGACCATGGTGATATGATAGGTCATAGTAGGATAAAATGAAAGTTCTATACAATCATGTAATGGAGGCTCTTAAATTTTACTCTGGACATCCAGGAAAACATCCTCTGTGGAATAAATGAGTTTCAGGGAAAAGGAACAGCAGAGAACTTGAAGAAAGAGAAAACATGTTATTTGAAGAACTAATACATGTTTATTGCATTTAGAACTTAAACAATGAGGAAGAGAGAGATAAAGAATTAGTGGCCAGATCTATTAGAAATATGTAAAATAAACATTTTTAAGATTTTGTTCATTGACTGTACAATTGTGGAGGTTACTGAATAAATCATTACTTTTAAGAGTAATGAGATATTCTGAGTTCAACATGAAGACTAAATGGTGAAAGCAGGGCTGATGGAGTCTGAAATACATACAAAGCACAACCCCTCCTCCCACACATGCACTCATACACACAATGTCACACAGGCACATACATGTGTTCTTTGTATACAAGATTTTTTTGTATATTCATTGTATTCAAGATATATTAGCTTTGAGCTGCAGGCTCTGAATCAAACTCTCAAACTCTATTTGATCTATAATAGTTTGTAGATATATCGGTATTAGAGTTCTAGATATATCGGTATTAGAAACTAATATAGATTTAAATAGCATCTTCAAATGCAACTAATTTGACTCCAAATGAGGTTTCCAGAGAGATCTTGATTTCATGGTGAATTGATTACAAATTTTGTGAGTATAGAGTCAAGAGCCTCAACAAATGAGGATTTTCCTCCAAAAATCATTTTTGGTATATTAAGAACTTGTGCCTTTCAACATTTTAACTAAATGTCAAGTCAACCTGCACTATAATATGTGGGCAATACCAGCTGCCCCTTATATATGCAGTCAGTCGCCTTTGACTCATACTACTTCAAAATCTTTTCTAAGCCACCTATTTTGTTTCTAAATTTCCATTTAAAACTACAGTTTTTGTTATACCCACACAGCCTAACCACTTTCTTTTACATTTTTTATACAAAATGGCAGTTTATGAGAGTGAAACAAATAATGAAAAACAATCAAACATTTTTTAAAAGAGAAAGTGTAGGGGGTACTCAATTGAGTGGGCAGAGATATAGCCCAATCTCCAATGTCTATATAATTTCCATCCTTTAGTCTGAACCAGAAAAAAATGGGCATCAATAGCAATGACCTCCAATGCTCTAAAGTTCTGTCAGCCAAAAGTATTTAAGAATGTTAAGAGTGCCATCACCATCTGGGGTGGTGGAAATAAACACAGACTAAACATGAGCTCTGGGTCCTGATCTCAGCTACATTACTAATTAGCTGTCACTTTACACAGAGTATTTCTAACTGGACCTAAATGTCCTCATGTATAAAGTGGAAGCAGTAGACCAGACAATCTGAATATTTTAAGATTCCGCATGCATTTCATTTATCTGAAAATTGGTAATCCATATGTGCTGCATAATGATGGAAACACTTGGGAAAGCATAATGTCCAATTAACCAGCACACTGCCATTTCCAAGACATCCTGAATTAGTGACTATGCACACTCCTGCACGCAGGCAGCCTCTTTCAATCACGCTTCTCTAAGTGGCAATTTTTGCCAAGTCTAACCAGCAGTTCCTCTGACTTGTTGCTGTTTATTTTTTCCTCCAAGCTAACTAAAAGATTATACCTTTCCTGAAGCTTATGCCAGATGCTTTCATCTCTGTCATAAAAATCAGGAAGGAAAAGTCTGCTGGAGGCGAAGTCATCGACTGTACCTACACGATTTCTGCAATGTCATCTGGGTGTGAGTGCTGTCGGGCATCTCTGTCCTTTAGCTATAGCCCTGGGATGAAGATGAGTCAGGATGCTCTGGCTGCCTTGTCCATCTCTGCTCAGAGGTTCCCAGAAGGTGATCCCTTCTCTTTAAGGGCTTGTTCTTACTTTTTCCTAGATGGAAAAACAAGAGCTACACAGTATTAAAGACTCAGTGTTCCCTTCCTGTTACTGCATTTTTAAATACTTCTTTTTGTTTATAATGATCAGACTTTCAATAGTTCTATGAGATGTAGCCAGAACCAAATTTTCTCCAGTCTTGAGGCTGAATAATTTAACAGTGCTTTCAACTAGATGGTACCCATATGCCCTGATTAACAGATAACTTTGCCTTTTTGAGACAACTGTGGGTTTTCTTTCTAACCCTAGTGGGCTCCCTACAGTTTTCTAGCTTCACAATAGCAAAACCACAGTCCTTTATCATTAATATAAGCTTACATTATGCTCTCCCTTTCCATATGTCATTTTGTTAGCTTCATCAAGCTGCAGAGCAGTATTTTTACCCTCACATTAAAAGTAAGGAAACTGAGTACAGAAGAAGGTGTTATTTGCCCAGAGTTACATGGCCATTGGTGGCCAAGCATGAATGGGATTCTGGATTATTCTGATCAAGGTCCTAGGGCTTCCACGAGTGTTTCAGATGCTGCTTCTCTTTTAACTTGATTTAAAACCTGGGAGGAACACATTGTCATGGTTGACTCTAACATTTCCAAGAATTTTATTCTAGGTTTCATTATATTATTATGTCCAAATTAAATGGATATCTTATTTTACCTTTTCTGAAGTTTTCTTTAATCTTAACAGAATAACGCTGGATCTTGTCTCCAACTCTCTAACCGTGTGACTTGGGCAAAGTATTTATTTTCTATCAGTCTCCATTTCCGCATGTGTAAGGGTAAGAAAAACATTAGTCCTTGTTTTGAACTGGTATGAAGATGAGTTACTGCTCCCATGTGGCCATTCATATCACAGTGTAAGTGAAAGGATCCTTCTAATATGAATAGCACAAAGTGTGCAGCTCTATGAAGAAACCCTAAAATGAGCTAAGAATTTATCACTATTCTGCCATTGATCTCCCAAAATGATGTCTATTGTCAATATTGGTTCTAACCTTTAATTATTTCTGTCTGTTGTTTTTTTTTTTTTTCCTTAGAGTCTTAAAATATATAGCCACTTTTTGGGGTTAATTCTACTTGCTTGCTATATTGTATTCCTTGATTATAGTTCTAAGATAACTGGATTAGCTATGAGAGTGGTTCTAACCTTATCTAAGTGGAAGATTTACCTAAATGAACCCCCCTTTTCTCACTGCAGTTTGCTTATAAGTATTGGTGTGCTTATGGATGAAGACTGGTTAAAGTTAATATGCAATCTGTTGGTATGAAGTTATTAATTTTCCTCTATGAAGTACTAACTAGCCTGTACTGAGATGGAACCAGCTACCTGGGCCTCATTAGCACTGCACTGCAAGAAGCTTAGCATTTTACTTGCATCATTTTAATAATGTGATGATAAGTATAAAGATACAGCAAGAGCAGTACTACAACTAGAAACGTCATTATCGCCACCAGTGACACAAGCCAGAGGAAGTATTCATAAGGAAAAATGAATTGGAATTCTCACCTGGAAATCATAGATCTAGCAAATATATTTAAGCTTGAATATGTGGTATATGCATGTATGTATATGATGTGGGTAGAGCAGATAGAGAGGGGAAAGATATATACAGCAAGAACAGACTATGCAAACAAGTAAGGTGTACTAAGAGATGATTATGGATGTCATGAGACAATGGAATAAACCATATAATTCACCTCCTTAATTTTTTTTTCATTTCATAGCCTTTAAATACCACTAAAGCAAACTATTTAGAAATAACTTGGTACAAGAAAAATAATTAATCTGTTTAATTGCATTATACCAACTTTATTTTTGACCGTTCTGCCCTGAAATAATGATTAGAAAATGGTATGTGTGTATGTGTGCATGCAACTTCTATTGGAAAGAAACAGATCAGGTAATCAGGAACACCAAGCAAACAAGACTGAAGAACACCTCATGAAGCCTACATTCTAAATGAGGGAGGTAGGTTTATATATAAAATAACTATACAAATGGGTAAAAGGATAATTTAACCAAAAAACTTATATTAATGAAGTCTTAAGACAAATTAATTACCTGCATGTTTAAAAATTATCAGGAACAAGGAAATTGTCATCATGTAGGTTGCAATGCATTTAAATTAGGGAATCGACTTTTCTTCGGATATCATAATTGGCAAAAGTCCCCATCCAGTTTAAAGGCACTTCAGAGGCTGGCTCAAGGACTATGTACAAAAAGGTTATTTCCACCATCAGTTATTTAGAAGGGATTTAAAATTCAACTCAAAACCAGACACCCATAAAGCTCCCCTTTAGTAACCACCTACGAGGCCTCTGGCAAGATTAGATGATCCTTTCCATACCTCCCTCTGAAGAAGCTGGTAACCTCTCTCTGGTCAGGTGGCCCTGTTAGCAGCATTTACAAATGGTGGCAGTGGCAATCAGCATAGCTGGATCCCAGAGAGGATGCTGTCCTCTTTCACCTCTACCCCTTACCACTGGAGTTGAGTCTGTGACTTTACAATTGCAAGTTCACAATTCATCTAAAACCTTAACCTTTTAGTGCATCAGCCCCTCAACTGTAGTGACCTTCATTTCTTCTCCATTTCTGTCACCTAGCAACACAGTCACAGAGACGAGCATTAGACCCCTTTTCCTCAGAACTCCTTATCACTTTAATTTCTCCTAAAGTCTGGCTCCTATTCACTCTGCTCTGATATTCCCCATAACCTCTACTCCCTTGACTGTTGTCTCACTCACATAGTTCAGGCGCTTTCTTGTCTTTATTTTCCTCTTTACCTAATGCAGACAATATTATTAGACATTTCAGTTCTTCATAGTTTGTATTCCTCTGTTTTCCTGCCTCTGGGATCCTATTCTTTCTCATTCTCTATTCTGACTGAGGACTGCAGAAAGGATTATTTGTTTTGTCATTAGGCTTGGTAAAATTCATGTATTGGTTCAGACTCCTACAAAAGAATGTTACAAACTAGATGGCTACAAACAAAATAAATTTGTTTTTTATAATTCTGGGGTCTGAGGAGTCCAAATGTAAAAGCACCATAAGATTCCATGTCTGGTGATGGCCCCCTTCCAGGCTGATAGGTGGTAGTCTTCTTGCTCTACCCTTACTTGGTGAGGGGCAAGACATCTCTTATAAGAGTATGAATCCCATACATGTGAACTCTGTTCTTATAATCTGTTTCCCACAGATTCTACCTCCTGATATGTTTACATCAGTATTTCAGTTTTAACAAGGAAATCTTGAGTTGATACAGTCAGTCTATAACAGTTAATGTTATCTGCTCCAGAAATCATTGCAACTCAGTTTTACATATTGCAACAATTTTGATCCCTGGATTTGGACAGTCTTTTCCACTTATTTCCTTATCTTATTCTGTTTAACTAAGAACACAAAACATTAAATTCTGAGCCCTTCAGCTATCTCTTACTCCCCTTTAGATTATTTACCTCCTTGCTGATCTCCCCTTTTTCCATCCCATTTAGAAGGGAAACTATATTTTCCCATTTTCAAAGTGAAAGTTCACTTCCAACTAGGCATATGTCTTCAGTGACAATGCTGAAACAATTTTCATTGTTTAATGAATATTGCCTGGAAGCAAGTTTTTCTTTATGTATAAAAGCAAATAGATTCTACCCAAAGAGAAATCTATAATATTAAGACTATAAACCATAGAAGAAATTCTTGTGATACTAATTTATTCTTTCTTCCTTTTCTCCCCATTGTCATTAACCTCATAAAGTTGATGGTTCATCTCATATAATCTCACCAAGTCACTGAAAAACATCCTATTTATTTAATGAGTGTTTAAGAACTGCTCGCTAAGGTCCAGGCATATTTTAGGTGCTAAGATTATATGACCAGTACTGAGCAATCATGACGCTTGTCCACGGTGGTTAATCCAGAGATTAAATCCCAAGAACTTGAAAGAGGAGAGGCAGATTAAAAACTGTGAGAGTGAGAGAAAATGATGTCAAATGAGCCGCTGAATTTAGTTGTTCTCTGAAAATGTCAAAGACTTTTTACCTGAACCAATAGCTTTCTTTTTAAGTTTAAGTGACTTTGTGTTTGGATTCTGCCATTTGTAATGGAAAGAGTCCTGAATAAAGTAATATAGTTATTTGCATATATATAATGCCCCCCTATGTAATCATAAGCTGTGTGAGAAAAAATATTGTTATTCATTTTGTATGCTCCACAATGCTTTGCTTATTTTAGTGTCCAATAAATATTTATTAAATGAATACATCAATATATAACAGAACTTAAATTTAGATTGATGCAGTCTTCGGGCTTCTCTGGAGTGATCTGGATAATAAAAAGCATTACATGGCAGAAGCCTTCAAAATATTCCCTACCTCCAAATGGGAATACCTAGACCTCACACAACTACCTATCCTTTCGCCATTGTCACTTTATGTGCATTCCCATTCCACTTTTACTCCAAGAAGAGAATAATGATACCTGGATGACTGTGCCTGCTGTAAGCAATAAGAATCTGAAACTTTGTATATAACATAACTGAGAAGGGAAAAACACTAGTTCTTTAAGTTTTTATTCTTTCTTGACCCAGCTACAAGTTTATCTTCAAGAACACTGAAATCCTCCTTTTATTCCTTTGAGGGCCGCATTTTAATTAATTCTAAAAAGAACAGGACACTAAGAGATGCTGATTTTCAATTTCTCTCTGTGTATCTCTTTGTCTGTCTTCTCTCTCTCTGTCTTTCTGTCTTTCTCTCTCTCTGGCTGTTGTGTTGCTCATGTATAACACAAACACAAAGGATTAAAAAGAAATCCAGTGGATACCCAGGGCACAACACATCTGCAAAGAACCCAGACATATACAATCACTGTTTTCTCTTTTTATACCAGTGCAGACAAGTGCATAGAGATGATAGGGTGTGCCCCCTCCCCCCACTGTCTCCTGTTTAAGATTGCAGGTTTCAAGGACAGGTAATGTTAAAATGGGGCAATGACCTTAGCTGGAATTTCCCTTCAGGGGGATGCAGGGGGAAGAAAGAGGTGAAATAGTCAAGGTGAAACATTTCCTGGAAGGTGGGAAATCAGGGTATATAAAGGGTGTGCAAACAAAGAGAGGGAATTGGATGCAGATTCGAATATGGAGACTGGATAGAGAGAGAGGTTCAGTGGAGGAGAGATGGGAATTGGCCATCTTGTAAAGATGTGAGCCATGTGAGCTTGGCCATGTGGCCACCGAGGGCCTTCAACCCTCGGCTGGCCCAGGCTGGCAGCATGTTTGCTGAAAGCAGTTAAGGAGTTTGCAGATTTGAACTCCGTGTTGGAGTTTGCTTTGCTGAGTTTGATTTGTGTCTGAAAGAGGCCGTGCAAAAGTTAGGCCTGAGAAG
>PVHY01029813.1:0-13945 GCA_004024945.1 Uropsilus gracilis
CCTCCCTCTTCCCTTCTGTTTTTTTTGTTGTTGTTTTGTTTGTTTGTTTGTTTGTTGTTGTTGTTGTTGAGACTAAGTCTCACCATTTTGCCTGGGGTACCATAGACTCAAGCAATCCCCAACCTCAGCTTCCCAGGTGAGATTACAGGCGCCTGCCACCACACCCAGCTATTTTTTTGAGACTAGGTCTCACTATGTTGCCCCAGATGGGTCTCAAACCCACAGTCTCAAGCAATTCTTAGTCTCAGCCTTGCTCTCTAGGCTGCGATTAAAGGTACATGCCACTGTGCCCCAGGGAGGGCCCTCCCTTTTTTAACTGTGAAATCTGTAAACTTAATTGGTTCATAAAGTGATGACAGTCACCATGGCCTCATGGACCAATAGAGTCCCCTTCAGCATGGTGAGGAAACTGAACACTGAGAGAAAAGTTTAAGGATGAAAAGAAAACCGTGTGTTCTCTGCACAACTGTGATACTGAAGAGTATTAAGTTAAAGAGGAAGAGGAAAACATTCAGATGAAACCCCAAGGGGCTTGTAGCCTAAAGGGTACTTGGTGTAAAGGAGTTTTTTGTGAAAATCTGCTCAAGAAACATACAGATATTCCCACAAAAGTATCTTTTCTCCTGAATGAATATCTGCAATACTATAGCTGAGCATTAATTCTAAGTGACTAGAATTAGAAATTATAGAAAGATATAGGAGATTTGAATTTAACTTGGAAACTGGAAAGTCCTAAATATTTGTGTGAAATAGTCCTTTGTTAAACTTGGACATGTTGTTCCTTGAAATGTGTCCCATTTCCTAAAATACTGAATTTATGTACCTTTTATTCAGCAAAAACAGTTGAAACTTTTGCTTAAATTTTTCTTCTCTTTTCCATTTAAAAGAATGGAAAAGGATTCTGTCCTCAAGGATTATATTTCATCAAAGGAAGTGGTGCATGAGTGCATTCAATCCCAGCTATTTCAGGGCTAACATATTTTAAATCATGGGTAATAACATATAAGCAGAACTTTAAAATGTAAATGTTTCATCTTATTTGGGCACTGCTGAATTTGTGTCTCAGCCTTGTCTTGGGATTTTTAACTTCTGGCTTTTCTCCTAAAAACAATAAAAACGAACTCTTTGATTAATGTTTTCAGTGGATATGGTTTGCAAAAATCATAAATAAAAGTAACTTACATGGAACAGAGCATTTTAGCAAATAAGGTGAGAATTATTCCTTGTGCTCTTTACATTCTCTTGGTTCACAAACGGGAAGAAATCTGTTTCAACGCCTGTTCAGACTCAAGGTTTCCAAATAGGTTATGGAGGAATTATGTTAGCACCAGCAGTTCTCATCTGATGGGTGCCCATCTGGCATCTGACCAGGCCTGCTAGCCCTTGAGGCTACCTGGCATACGGGAAGCACAGTGCTTTGCCCAGGCAGCCATCAAGTCTGAAATTCCTGGCATCTATGCTACTGTTTGGCACCACAGTGGGGAATGGGCTGTATTATTAATGCTGAGGCTTCTTGCAGCACCTCTTCCCTGGTGTGGATGCTCTGTTTCCATAGCAACAGTTCTCCATGGTGCTCAGGTGGCCAACAGGACCATAAAAAGGGACAGTCCATAAATAGAGGCTACCCATTGGTGTCCCTGCAGTGCATGTCACGGGGCCTCATCAGATATGGGATCTCTTGACTATATGTTTGCCCTTTTGAGGAGTCCCTTGCTTTCCAGCTGGTTCTGGCATTCTTTATTCATACCTTGTTGTATCATTCTGATAGCTGCTTATGTTTCTGATAAAGACATGTCTTCATCTGGTGATCTTTTTCCCTCAGTAACTAGCACAGTACATAGAGTGGGCACTCATTTAAGGAATGAACAAAAGATTGAAACTTTCCTGGAAAATGCATCATTATCATTGTGATTTGAATGGATCATCCTTTTGATCCATGAACCCTGTGTACATGCCTGGAGATGCCGAACTTAACCAGCTTGTTTGCAGAGTTTTTAACAGATGGGTCAGCCACCTTTGACTCTTGGAGGGATCATCCGTCTGAAATATTGTACTCCATCTGGGAGGTCTGGGAATGATATTAATGGTTGCCATTTAGTGAGCTCCTTCTATGAGCTGAGTTCGCTGTCAGGACTCTCAGCGCAGAAGACAAAATCCTGATTCAAACTGACTTAGGCGAGAAGCAGCATTATTTAGAAGACTTTTGTTTCGAAGGAAAAATGGGTCAGACTGTGGAAACAGTGTCACAGCTGGGCTTGTCAAATATCTGAAGGCAGAACTGGAAGAATGCTCAGGATCTTCCTCTCTCTCTCTCTGTACTGGCTTCATTGTGTCTATCTGGTGACCAGACTGTCCGTCTCACTGCCATCCTACTCAATTTCACATCTTGGTACTCCCATCACTAGAGGAAGAGGAATTTTCTTTAATGATTTATCCTGGGAAGTCCCAGGAAAACCTCAGTTGGACCTGGTTTGTCTCTGGGACAGCAGACTCCCTCAGAACATGATGAGAGCAGGGTCCCCAGAAGGAAGAAAGCATGCTGGGTAAATAGTTCCACAGGTGTACACTATTAAACCTGTCTTCCTTCCTAACAAAGTCTTTGTGGTTAGTGCGCCTACTCTTAATATAGAAAGGGTGAGTCTGTGCCTCCAGAGATTTAAGTGGTTTGACTGAGAGCACACAGGAAACACAAGGCCAACATTCAAATCTTGATCTTCTAGTACAGAAGCCTTGCTTTTTGGTAATAACCATCCATTGTATCCATCAACAAACAGTAGGAAGGGAACTGCAGAAATACGTAAAGTTAGACAAAAGAAGTGATAGCAGAAGAGTGGGAAAATACCATTCTCTTTCTAGTAACTACCTTGAATATTACTACCTTGTTTTTTCAAACACTCTAAAACCATACCATACCATAAAAATGAACAACCTTTTCTTCCTGAAGTGGCAACAGATGGAGTCAGTTTAAAATCTCTTAAAGGTTGCCTGTGGACTCAGGATAAATGCAGTATCCCTCTTAATAGAGTGAACTGCAAAATTAGATGCTTACAGAGCAAGAGAGGAGGTATATTTCTCAAGGCATTCTCATTGATTCAGGTCCCCTTTGTTTACACAGTTGGCAGAACAGTTCTATATAAACAAACAAACAAATAAAATATGCAAGAAGAAGAAAGCAATAGTCTCTGCCAGGTTCCATGCTGCTTATCTTATGTGCACATGACCTAGTATGGCTTTGATGTCTACTTCGGGAGGCAGGGAAAATTAAGAATCATGGCTACCATTAATGAGCCACAAACATATAGAGATAGTGTAATTGGATTTGCTGAGCTTTCTAGGCTGGCCCAGTGGGTTGCTAGGCATTTCCCTCCCAATTGCAGAATTTGATTTACTAAAGAAGATCACTACAGTAACTGTTTGCTAATAATACCCTAAAATGCAGGCTATACCTGCACTCCAGTGCTCAATTCAGAAACTGGTAAGGCTAGATAGAAGGCAGGCAATTTGGGTTGATTAGTTCTCTTTTAAATCCACATACAGCTTAGAATGGAAAAGTAGCCACAGTTTATTTTAAGCAGTGTCTAGGGACAGTGCCAGAGTCTTTCAGCATATTTTCTGATTAGCCAGGTAGTAAAACTATTTTAGTATTTTTAACAAATAAAATCTTAACCTTTTGTAGAAGTCTTGTGATGCTTCCAGTTACAAAACTTTCTTCTTCCTTGTAATTGATTATTTGAGATTAAATATCAGATACTAGGATATGTGTTGATAGTGTGAATGCTTCAAAAGAACCTTTTTTACTCTGGAAAATGAATTATATTAAGTTTCCTTGGCTTTAGTGCATTGTTGTAACAAGCAAAAGTGTTCCCGTCTGAAAAAATCTGGCAGACAGTTTATCTTTCTTTGAGATTGTGAAATGTAAGATTGTGTGAGTCTCATTTGTTTGCTAGAAGAAAAAAGTACCTTCAGAGGAGACAGTTCTGGAAGGATGCCAGGTTGAGAATAAGAGAGGAGTGAAAATCTTTTCTCTCAGAAGGGATTTTACAAACTTCCTCAGGCCTTGGACCTAAGCATAGAATTTGTCCTTTTTGCCTTTCTTACCTGAGTGTCATATGTCTTAGGTTGTGAGGCTGGAAAATGATACTTGTAATTGCCTCAGCGCATGACTTCAGCAGAGCATGGCTGATGCCATCACAGAGTTATGTGAGATCCCTGCCCCAAAGCCAGCCCTTTCTCTTGGGCAGTTGCCTGCAGAGGTCCCGATTTTTCTATACCATATTTTAGCAGACTCCAGTGGATGTCAAATTTACAAAAGCCCTGAAGTACTGAGGGCATTAAACTCCTATAACCAAGGAGCTAACAGTTTAGAAAAGCAGCATTGCTGTGTTTTGAACCCCTACTGAAAGCTCTCAGTAATAACACACCCCAGTCAGACCACAGGTCTCAGACAGATACTCTTCTGAAAAGTATTTTTTAATTCTTCTGAAAAGAATTTTTTTTTTTTTTTTGAGACTAGGTCTTGCTATTTTTGCCCGTGGAACCGCAGGCTCTCGTTGCCTGCGGTACCACAGAGTCAAGCAACCCCCAGCCTCAGCTTCCCAGGTAGCTGGGATTACCTGTGCGCACCACCACACCCCGCTATTTTTTTTTTGGAACTAGGTCTCGCTACGGGCCCCAGGCGGGACTCGAACCGCGATCCCTAGCCCAGGCCACTTCATAGTCTGAAGCTTACAAGCAGGAGCCACCGTGCCCGGCCTGAAAAGAATTTTTTAATCATTGGCAAATACTTGCCAAATCCTATCTAATATTGGTTAGGTGCTCTAGGTAAGGTGGCCATATGATTCTCCACAGTGACCTTTGGGAGTGAGACAGAGGTGGTAATAATTATGCTGAGATAGTGGTCATTAGCTGATATGTTATTCTGGCACCAGAATGAATGATAGCCTGAACTCCTGGGGCTGTGGAAAGGCCATCCCTAGCCCTCGTCATGCTGTGGCGAATACTGATTGTCCCATTAGAGAGCTAGCACTTATATACCAGCAGTTCAAAACAGTATTAAAAAATCCTATTCTGAAGTTTCCCCATTTCCCAAAGTAGTATCTCTTTTCCATCTGCAACATTTCCACAGTAGACCTGTGCATCTCTCACCTCTAAAAATTCCGCCCCCAAAATAAATAAATAAATGAACATTCCTCCCATGACCCCATCTGTTGCCCATTTTTCTTGTCTTCTCATAGCAAATGCTTCTTGAAAAAAATAATCTACTCCAGGGGTTAGCATATTTTCTCTGTAAAAAGGCCAGATAGTAAATATTATAGTCTTTAAATGCCATCTGGTCTCACAACTATTCATCCCCACTATTATATGATGAAAGTAGCAGTGGACAAAACCTAAAAGAACAGGACTGGCAGTGTTCCAAGAAAATACTAGTTTTAAAAGCAGGTAGCAGACCAGATTTGGCCCACGGCATTGTTTGCTGGCCCTTGCTCTATACTCACTGCCTCCTGTTTATCACTCATCACTTTCCCCTTCCATTCGCTCCACTCTACCAAAATTGCTTTTTTCAAGGTTGCTGTCTTTTTCATTCGTACTTCTTTGTCCTAATCTAACAGGAATTTTCAACAACATAAGACATACTAACTCTTTTCTGCCTCCTTCAAATACTTTTGTCGATTTTTTTTTGGTGACACTACAGTCTCTGGTTTTCTCTCATTGGTGGTGGTTTCTCTCGCATCTTTCCTCATTTTCTTTAGATTTCTGAATTTTTGGAGTAGCCAAGACTTCCGCCCCTGGACTGGGCTCTGTTCTCCTCATCTCTCTCTCCCGTCCTTTCATCTCCCCTGTTCTGTTCCCTCCTTCCCTCTCCCCTTACCAGTCTGTCCTTCATCTTTCCTCTCTTTTCACTGGTCCTCCCCTCAGTGATTTATTCCAGTCCTGCAGACTTAAGTATTATCTATAAACTGATGACTTCTCAATTTAAGTCTCTAATCCTATCCTCTCTTCTAAGCTCCAGACTCATATGACCCACTTGGTATATGTGCTGCCGAAGCGAGCACTCATATGACCCACTTGGTAGCTCCACTTGATATGAAATGGATTGTGCATCTTTAGCATATTAAAATTAGAACTTTGATTTCCAACCTTACCATTACCTCACACACTTAATTGTGGAGCCTGTTTCTCCCTCCTGTTTTTCCTAGCTAAGTAAATGGAATAATTCACTGCTTTTCAAACCTAAAAGTAATCCTTGATTTTTCTCTTATTACATACATCCATCCTACCAATGAATTCTACTGATTATCTCTTCATATAAATCGTAAGTCCCACCCACCAGCCTCCCAGTCTCAAAGTCCTGCTGTCCTTGCCTAGATACCACAGCAGCTAATGGGTCTCTGTGTTCTGCTTTCACTCCTGTCTCTATACACGTTCCTCTTGCCATTAGCAGCCAGGGCGGTCTTTTACACATGTAAACCATCTGCCATTTCCTAGTTTAAAACCCTTCAGTGGCTTCTCATTGCACTTAGGGGGAAAAAAAAGAACCAATGCTTTTTACCACCCTTTGAGGCCCTCCATGCTCTGCCTCCTGCTACTTTTTAAAGTAATGTCTTAACACTTTCCACTCTGATGCAGCCCTGCCCTCCACTACTTTATTTTTTGGCTCTCCAAAGCACCAAGTTCTTTTCTATATCAGAATCTTTATTTGCTGTTCATTCTGCTTGGAACTTTCTTACTCCAGATCTATAAGTCTTGTCTCTTATCCTGCAATTCCCAGTTCATATGCTCTTGCTTAGGAGACCCTGTGTCTTTTTTCTTATTCTCACTACTCTGCTTAATCCCTCCATCATACTGTCTCACTCTGAAATTTCCTTCTCCAAAAAAATAAAGCAAAGATTGAAATTATCTTCTCTATTTAGTTGTTTTTCCAATAGTTCCATACCTTCTTCATGTAAGTTCTGTGACTGACATAAAAGTCTCACTGATAATTAAGCTAAGAGTTTCTTGGCTAGTCAAAGTGAAGACTCTAATCTGGGAAGCAGTTCGATAGAGTTTACTCTATGAGAACTGTTTCAGAGGTCACAAGTTGAAGTTTGGTTTATATATGTAGTATGTAGGAACAGTAAGTCACTGATACATATAAAAAGGGTCATTATTTTTGATGAGGGACCTTCTGGTTTCCTAAGTTATCTTGACCTAAAGGTATGTGTGTGGAGGAGGGCAAATGCCAGGGTTTAATCACTTCTCAAATCTCTAAGGAATGTTCTGTGAAGAAGAAAAGTTGGGTTCCCATTGTCTGAATCTTCTTTATTCAGCTCCTGGGTCACTAATATGGTGGAAAGGCCACAGAGTTTTGCTGAGGCTACTACTTCACAGAACAGAACAGAGCCTGTTCTGACTTCAGATCTATGCAAATAGCTTTGCTCTCTTGTCTGCTCAACCAGGGAGGGAGCATCCCCAGGGCACTTACCATAAACTCTCAGTTCTTTGGTGACAGGGAAGGGACCATGCCTGTCTTGCCTACCAGTGCTTAGAATTATGTCTGGTAAGTGGAACATGGTCAATAAATATTTGTTGTATAATCGAAGGAGTGAATGAATACAGTGCTAACTAGTGGAGTTGGAACTGTATATTGCCACAGGAATTCGGAGCAACAGTTCAGCTAATGGTAGTTTCATGAGTCACTGGATACTGAAAGTCTGTGTTGCTGAAAGATGAGAATTTATGGTAGAATATATGACAAACAGTATTTGATTTAACATTTTCTAATTGCTGTTCAAAACACTCTGGCTCAGATAATAAGTTGTGAAGTTGTGACCTTCTCAAAGGACTTCTGCTTCTTGTCTTTCTCTTCCTACCAAATGGACAAAAAAAGCCAGTATCTGGTGATGGTCTCTCTGGGGACCCACAGCACTCTCTATATCTTTAGGATTAGCTCAGAGTTCTTATTGTTTATTCACCTGCCTCTTTGCCTGACTATGTTACTGGAGTCCTTGAGAGCAGGAATTATATTTAGTATAGTGTTTATTAAATAAAGTAGATTATTAAAATTGGTTCTATTTCTTGAGAAACACAGCCAAAATGATTTTGCAATCATAGAAGGAAAATGTGGGGTCTGATGTTTAGAAACATGTGAAATAATTTTAACATATAGCATATTAACAGATAGGCATTGAAAAGTGCCTTTCTGCTAGGTATGGTGAAATATTACCAAAGGAACTATAGAAAGCTGTAAAAAATCCCAGTATCTTTTTGAATCAGAATGTCCCAGATATCTATTTTTGTATGCAAAATAGGAACATGTTAAGATTGTACTAATAAACAATTATACACATGGTTATGGGAAAACAAAGATACACACACACACACTCACTGCCTTTCTTAAATGGGGAGAGAAGGGACTATATGGAAACTTTCTAGGGTAGATAAAAAAAATGCATGTATAAGAAAAAATAATTTGCTGCTTTAGCTATGGCTTTATAAAATTTGATGGCATGGCAAGTAAAAATGTTTTTCCCATCTAATTTTCTAGGTTAATTGACCATATAGTTTTCAGTATGTGAGAACTGCAAAATTAATTGTGTCTGTCATTGAAATGCTGGCAGTCATAACTGTAGCTAATGGGTTGCTTAACTATCCCTGGAAACAAAGATGGAGAGAGAGAGAGATAGGAAGAGCTAGGGAGAGAGGGAAAGAGATGGAGGGAAAGAAAGGAAGATAGAGGGAGAGGAAGAAAGCATGAATGCAGTGATTGATCTCTTTTAAAATTCAACTTAATAAACATGCATTCAACACTTACCATAGTCTTCTGGGCAGTGTCTTAGCTGACAGAGTTACAATGAATGAGACATGGTCAATGCCCTTTAGAATCTCATAGACCAATCAAAAGATAGATCCACAAAAACATAATTACAATGTTAAATGTTTGTAAAGGACCATAGGGACCTGGATGATAAGTTAATTGAATAAAATGAATGAAAAATGCATATATTTAAAATAAAAATTTACTACTATTGCTACAACTTTATAAAATTCGATTGTGTGGCAGTTAAAAAATTGTGCAGTCTAATTTCTTAGCTTAACTCAATATTTTTCTTTGTATATGAGAATTGCAAACCTGAATTATATCTGTTGTTGAAAGGCTGACAGACAAATGTGGTGTGTTTATGGGCGAGGATGTTGGGGGGAGGGGTGGCAAGTCAGAAAGGATGAGGAAGAAATGGCCTTTAACATGAATAGCCATGAATAAGCCCCAAAACAGTGACAGAAAGGAAAAATAATTAGAACTTACAATAGGGCTGATGTTTCTAACAGATACAGACTCATTAAAATTTGAGTTAAAAAGTAATTTGAAAATGCCTTTGTATACATATATTCATATGATCAAACTTAACCTTACTCTTAAAAGAGAAATGCAAATTGAAATCTTGCTGGAAGTACCATTTCTGATCTATTCTGATTGGCAAATATTTAAGTTTGACAACCTGTTTTGTGAGATATATATGGGGTATGAGACATACATATACATTTCTGGTTAAAATTTAAAATGAATCAGGGACTAGATGACTGAGAATATAGAAGTGATTAAATGGTACCACCAGGAAGTAATCAGGCATACCCAGGATGTAGAGCCTACTACAGGAAAAAGGCTTACTTTCCAGTGGGTCGATGGCATGGAAAAAATGTGGTGGAGTATGTGGAGCTGAGACCTAGTGAACTTAAAGCACTCAACCAAGATATTAAGATGTAACTGTATTAAACATTTTATAAATCTTGTTTGAGCCCTTATTCAAAGAAACACTGTAAAAAGAAGTATTTGTGACATTGGGAATTATGAATTGGGTATTATTCCACTTTAAGGAGTTATTGTTAATTTTGCTAGACACAATCATGGCATGATGGCTATGTAAAAAGTGAAAATGTTATCAGTCTGTGATACATAAGGAATTATTTCTCAAATTAATCGATCTCTTAGGTTTGTTTTAAAGTGAAACAGAATTGGCCAAAGATTGATAATGTTGTTGCTGTTGACTTCAGAAGGGATTCTTTGCAGCTCTACCTTGATGTTAATTTAAAATTAACATTATAATTAATTTTTGACTATGTAAAAAAAAAAAAAAAGAAACAGCAAACAGACAAAAGAAAAAAAAAATAGCCCTTGAACTAAGCCCAAAAAAACAACATAGATTTGTGCCATACCAGTAGCTTTGTTGAGTATATTTTATTTTGAAGCTTCACAACTTTGGTTGTAAATGAACATCCAGTAATTTACTCCTTTTTATCATATTTATTTTGGATGGTGAGAAACTGAGCAGAAACAATTGCTGAGTGAGGTATCATTTTAGACTAGAGTGGGATTGAGAGGGGTTATTTAGTGACTCAACTTCATTGTGTTGCCACCTTGAATTGCTTTCTATTCTTTAGGTAAAATGTCCCAAGTTATGAATTTGTGACTCCGCTAACAGTGCCAACTGTTGTCCCAGGGCCAGCTTGCTGATGGTTAAAATACCTGTGTACGGGTGAGAGATATGATAAATAATAAAGCACCATTGCTTGTAGGCCTTTCCAGATGTAGTAAGTGAAGTGAGGCACTCCAACAAGCATACCCTAACCTGCCATTCATGGAGGCTGGTGGCTAGTGTGAGCAATTGCTTGGTTATTGTTCCCTCAGGTTTGGCCAAAAAGAGAGAGAGAGAGAGAGAGAGAGAGAGAGAGAGAGAGAGAGAGAGAGAAGAAAAAAGAGGGTGGGGTCCAGAGGAGCTCTGGACATTCATTTCCAAACCTGTATCATAGTCACATGTGGCATCGAGCCCTTGTCCCCACACATGAAACTTCTGTAAATCCCAAAGGTGGAAGAAGTGCAAAAGGAAGCCGTGTTTGATATTGAACAGCAATGGGGCAAAGGAGCTCCAGAATAAGACAGGATTCCCTTTATCAGAAAAAGCAGGCAGCCCAGGAACCTTGGAAGGAAAGTGAGATGCAGTCATTACCTCTAACAAGAAAGGAATTTCCTGCAGAGGAAACTAGTTTAAGTTTGCTTTTTGAGACTGTTTTTTTTTTTTTCCAAGCAAAGAAGAAAATGTGTTCGTTCATAGTCTAGAGATAGCTCTTCCATTGGATAGAGCTGAGTGCAGAGGTTCGAAGGACTCCACCACAGCTTCTGACATTCTCCTTTCATCTCAGATTTGTACTCCTCCTCTGTTAGAGTATCCTCAGTGAGGCTAGCTGTTTGTGTATGGAGGTAAAGATGACCTATGTGACTCTAGGCTTACATTTTTAAAGGGCTGGTGAGACCCAGTGAGGACACATCACTCTAAATCCAAAATAAATAAAGTGCTTTGGGTAAAATGAAGCTTGGTTTCTTTTGACTACTGCATCTTTTGTAAGTCCATCTGTTCTACACGTGTGTGGCTTTAGTATCCTCACAACTCCTGGAATATTGCTTCCTCTGCTTGCAGAAGCTACTGTGCTTGTAATACTTTTCATGTGTGGCATACATCTTTGTGGGCTTTGACTTCAGTGGAAACACTTGCTCCCCATTGTTAGCTTGAAATAGCTCTTTCTGACTTCATTTTATTGGTTTCTGAGTGGACTACTATAGATATCTATAAGATTCGCCATGGTTCTGGAGACCCTGTGCATACCTGTTTATCTAAAGGCATAATCTTCTGCAGTTTCCAAAATCCAGAGCCTCTCTACTCACAAGTTAGTGCTGCCTGTGTCTTTCTACAAAGGTTACTGCATATGTGAGCCCACATGTACATACAAGCAGTGAATGTCCTGTGTATTTGTTGTGATCAGTATGTACATACAAGCAGTGAATGTCCTGTGTATTAGTTGTAGTCAGTGTATGTACAGTAATCATAGAACTAGAAGGAAGGCATTAAGTTTTTAAACTAAAACTTTATGCTGTCTATTGGCAAGAGTCTTGAGTATTTGTCATAACTGGATGTTACCTGTCTCTGATACTTTAGTCCAGTAGAATTATTCATGGAAGTACAATGAATTAAGAACTTGATTAGTTTTTTCCTGAGACTGGACTTGATCCCATTGTAGAGATTGGTACCACCTTATACTGCTTCTTGTTATTAATTTATTTATTTTTATTCTAGGCACTTGAAGAAGCCCAGAAAGCTATTCAGCAGCTCTTTGGCAAAATCAAGGATATCAAAGACAAAGCAGAAAAGTCAGAGCAAATGGTGAGTCTGAATGTCTTCTTCATTTTTCTTCACCAGAGGAGGAAGTTAGCTGTTGAGTCATACTCATCCACTGTGTGGCTTTTTCTCCCCCTTGCCACCAACCACAGCACTCACATCTCCAAAGCAAGCCCAGGTCCATTCAGGAGGAGCTAGACATGCAGTGACTCACCATTCCTGCTGCCCTACATTTGCAGCCCTGTTTTTAAATAGGAAAAGTTCTGTTCTCCTTCCGCCAAAACAGTTTCCTACTCATTTTGGATTCCTTTATCTAGTATTTGTTTATATCACATATTCTCAAGGTATATGATCTATAACTTGGTATCACATGGAAACTGGTACTGGATATCTGGGAGGTGAGATGTATCCTGTTGTGATACATACTTATGGTTTTGATTTAAGTTCTTCCTCTGCAAATTTGCATTCTCTGGTGATTTACTCAGAAGGCCCCTCTGCTGACCAAGAATCCAGTCTCACCCACTCCTACTCCGTGGGAGGTGCTGTGAAATGCTAGCTCCTGGGCTCAGATTCTGACAACATAATGTAATGTCTCTGAATTACAGCTTTTTATACTCTTAAATGAGAACAACATATCTACCTCCAAGGGTGGTTGTGAGAATTCAGTGTGTATTAAGTGCCGAGCATAGTACTAGACTTATGTTAATTTGCTCAATAAATGGAAGTCATTATTATTTATGTCCTCTGTCCCCTAATTTCCTCTCAGGCTTTTAAAGACTTGTCTTTAATATATCTCCTTATATCTTCTTAATAATCCTCTCCAGAAACAGATAGGAGGTCACATTTCCATGATAAAGAAGGGTGTGGCATGTGGAGTAGGAAGGTCAGGCCTTCATCTGAGGGAGATGGGTAGTTTAATTTAGTAGTGAAAAGTATGACTTATGGAATCAGACTGCCTGGGTTCAAATCCAGCTTACCTAACTGTAGACTTTGAGTAAATTATTTAACTCCTTTGCACCTGTTTCCTCATTATAAAATGGAAATGATATTTGGATGCATCATAGAATTGTGGGGATTTAATAAATGGATGCCTGGCACAAACTTACGCACTAGCAAATATTAAGTTGTTGCTTTTCTTATATTTAACTCTTACTGCTCGTAGTCCCAGGCCGGTCATGTTAGGGACCTTTAACTACTAAACTAAGGGTCAAAGGAAGAGAATTTTTGTCAAAGAAAAGATTATTTTTTACTTCACACAGAATTAAATAGTTTTTGAGAGGAAGCTGATGTCATCAGAGAAAGATTTGGATTTTTGGTTCTTTTTCCAAGGGTGTGCTGTGCTCAGCACAGTCCATGGGCTGTTGGAGCTCCATTACCAGGTGACACAATCAGATGTGACCTTTGCTGGAGTTTATTGTCCTCGGATTTCTTGCTCATAGATAACCTGATGATTCCAGTCTGCTCTCTAGTTCACACTCCCTCTTGTAGACCAGGGGTGGTAAGGGAGGAGGGGTTTAATAAATGTTTGAGTAGGCCACTTCTAAAGCTATTAGATGTTTTCTTTTAAAGCAGTTTGCTTTCCTGAATGGTGCTTTGCTAGAGAGAAGGAAGGAGAGGTTGGACTGAAGAGAGAACTGATATTTATTTAGCTCTTTCAGTGTGCCAGATACTGCCAGTCCTTCTATACAAGAGATCTCAGCCCTCACAACCACCTGATGGATTAGGTTTTTGTTATCTATCTATCTATCTATCTATCTATCTATCTATCTATCTATCTATCTATCTATCTATCTATCTAT